>CAUYLG010019196.1:0-27405 GCA_963573385.1 Cacajao melanocephalus | reverse complement strand
GGTAAAAGCAATGGAGAGCTGGGACATGCCCGTGAGCACGTCCAGCACAGATATCTTGGTTAACGTACAAGGACACAGAATGTACCACGTGCCTGTAAGCACGGCATGTCTAACAGCTACATAGGACAGGGCTTCACAAAGCTGTTAGCACACTTACTCTTTAACAAGAAAGGAAACTTTAAAAAGGAACTTTTTCACATTTCTCACAACAGCCCAGCAGTGTCTGGCCTCAACTTACCCAGAATGTTCTGCCCCCAGAATGCACGTCTGAGAGGGTGGCTGTAAGCGAGTGTGCTGGGCGGGGCCAGCCCCATCTCAGGCTCATGAGCCTCAGAGACAGGCAGGCACGGCCTGGGGCCCCTGCTCACTTCGGCATGTCACCCCCAAGCTCGTGTGAGGCCACAGGGCAGCATCCAGCCCTGCCTTCCAGGACGGGTGGGCACTCCCGACCGCAGCCCTACCACACCTGAACTCCTGCCTCGCCACGTGGCCTTGTGCCGTCCCCATGGCCGACCCCGGGAACAGTCAGGGGAAGGAGGCCTGCCCACCTGCCAGAGGCCTGGACCCCAGGGAATGGCACTCAGAGACCACAGTCCAGATGACGGGGTCCAGGCCTTGCTAGTAGCTAAGGAAATGCCTTCTGTTCAGAAAAGTTCAGATTTCACAGAGCAAGTTTTTACTTCCACTGATTCTACATTCGCATCTCCTTTAACCCTGAAACTTTTGATTCCTAAAAAGTTTACATGATCATTGGCTTTATGCGATAGTATATATCACTTGCTTTCAAAATTCCCAGGGTGACTCTGCTGCCAGTACCACAAAGTACAGATGCCACACTCTATATCATACACTCAACCAGGGTGACTCTGCTGCCAGTAGCACAAACTACAGAGAGCCTAGAGGTCGCTGACTAGCCGTAGAATATGGTGCTCCAAGGACACGCAATGGAATGCTGTCCTGAAGTCACAAGTGACTCTCCAGCCTTCCCTGTGCCAGGCTGGTCAACCGCCGTGCACACAGTCCGCCCATGCCCAGACAGCCTCCTGGTTCCCCTCCACTCTGCCAGCCGGGAACAAGCCCATCCTGGAGGGAACTCATCCGCTCCTCCCCAGCCCATTAAAGGCCCGTTTATTCCCTGTCTTGGCCTCTGGTGCTGACCCGGCCTCTGGAGACACAGGTGGAGCCCCACTAGCTAAGTCATCGTGACTGAGCCCCTCGAGATGCCACAGCCCCCATGGCTGGCAGCGCCCACCCCGCACCCCCTGCCCCTAGCTGGGTGGCCCCACACCACACAAGTCAGACCCAGGAGCGGGTGCCAGCTGGGTCAGAAGCCCCCTCTCATACCTCCTGGGAGGCTGGCTTGAATCTGTGAAAAGTCAGCCAGCTCTGACCCCAGCCAGACACAGGGGTGCTGTCAGGAGCTGTTCCCAGGCTGGTGGCCCAGCTTCTCTCAGCCCGGGGGGGTGACAGGACTCCCAAAGCTGTGGCACCGTGCCTGCTGCTGCCAGGAACGTCCCACACGCAGCCTGTGGGAGCCGCCACCCTGTCCTTTCTGCCTGTCCTCATCAGGGGCCAGCTGTTGCTCCTGCTGCCCTTTGCCTTTCCTCAGCCTGTGTCTTCCCCGGGAGGGGGACATGGGCTCAGCTCCTGCCTCCTCCATTTGTTCAACAGATAGGACAGGGGCCATCAGCCCAGGCGTTAGGCTGGCAGGTCCACTGAGGCCCAGAGATCCTGTGGGGCAGCCAGGCCCGGCAGCTCAGGAGTGCTAAGCTCGGCTCACGTTCCCACCCAACCCTTGGGGCTGCTGTCCTCCCAGGTGTCCAGGCCCAACATGGCCTGAGCCTGCTCCGCCTCAGTTTCCCTACTCTGAACTGAGGCTGCTGCTCTCTCGGGGCCCTTCTAGCACTGACCGAGGAGTGGGGGCTTTGTTCCCTTCAAGTCCTGTTCATGGGGACTGGCGACACCCGTGCCCCCCTCCCACCCGGACTCTGTCCTGTGGCACCAGGGTCGGGAGCAGGAGCCTCAGGACCCATGCGGTGCCAGGCACAGCAGGGAGCGAGGCAGTGGGTGCGAGGGAAGCACTGTGGGCACCACTGACCCAGGGGAGCCGCAGCTCCCGGACCCTCACGTCAAAGCTTCCGGCCTCATTTGCTGGGAGGTGGGAGGAGGTTCTTGTGCAGACCAGCAGCTTGTTCCTGGCCACGTGAGAAGGTGGTGACTGCGCCGGCCACTGAGTCAGTAACAGATCTGTGCAGGTGGGCATGGACCACGTGTATGTATGTCTCACACACACCTGCGTAAGCCACGTGTATGTATGTCTCACACACCTGCTTAAGCCACATATATGTATGTCTTACACATAAGCCATGTGTATGTATGTCTCACACACACCTGCGTAAGCCACATGTATGTGTCACACACTCCTGTGTAAGCCACATGTATGTACGTCTCACCTGCACACAGCACACCTATGTATGTCTCGCACACAGGCCTGCATATATACACACATGCACACGGGCCCCTGTGTGCACACTGGTCCCTCCCTCCCTCCCTCCCTCCTCCCTCCCTCCTCCCCATCTTCAGGCCGTGCTCTGCCGGGTCAGTGGTCCCTGCTTGCCCGGGGCAGCTGCACTCAGACCCCAGCTTCCCACATGCGCTGCCTCTGATCAGGGTGGGAGTCACTCAGGCTGCTGTTATTGTGAGGTCCTTGTGCACTGTTGCGGCAGCTCTCGGTGGCCCTTCCAGAACCTTCCTGAGCCGGACCAGACTGTCACTCCACAAAGGCCCAGAGCCTGGCTTCATGGGCCCTGAGCGTCAATTCCGCCCCTCCTCCCTGGCTACCGAGCAGGAGGTCTGCGCAGCCTTCTCCTGCCTGGGAGAGTAAAGTGGACCCTGTGTTGACACATTGAAGACATCGACATGGCAGAGGAGCAGCTCACCAAATGCGTCAATATGAACGATCATGCCCCACGTGCATCCGCCGCAGCGAGCAGCCACATGAGGGACGAGGTCACTGGAGAATGAACATCTGTGGCTGCACCTCATGATCCATCACCCACAGCGGCCACGGCGTTCCCTGCCACCTGCCAGCACAGCCGTGAGCAAGGCTTGGGGTCACACTGTTGCCGCGGGATAGACAAGCACGGTCGGGGCGTGGGGCCCATCTGCCTCTTGCTGAGCAGGAAACCTGCAGGAGCCACACACAGGTGCAGGGAAGGGGCGGGTCCTGGGTCTGAGGGTGCACACGCAGCACACGCTGACCCGCACACTCGAGGAGCCTGCAGGTGCTTTCCCAGGGTTCTCACACCCGTGGAGGCGGCGCTCAGCCAGCTTTGCACATGAGCAGCTGAGGCAGGTGAGTTGAGGGCGACGGTGGGAATCACAGGCTTGGGGTCAAAGCCCCAGGTTGTCCCCTCTGGTGGCACTGGCCGCGAGCTCTGGCTCACACAAGAGCCATCAGGCTGGACTGGGTGCAGCTTACGGTCGTGGTGCTTGCGTGGGCGTCAGGCCGCAGCTCCTCCATGCAGCACTGATGTTGCTGTCTGCAGAACTCACCCAGTCAGGAGAGAGGGGTCCAGGCAGGCGGGCACAGCCACGGCTCAGCCAGGTAAGGCCGGGAGGGCCCAAGATGGACGTGCATTGAGCCAGGCCGATCTAGAGAGGCGGTGGGATGGGGAGGGAGTGCCCTGCAGAGGCCACTGGGTCATCAGGAGCTGAGCCTCACCGTGGGAGTCTCAAGGAGGGTGTCCTGTGGCCTTGGCTGGCAGCTGACTGCTCCGCAGTCTCACTGGCTGGAGACTCTGAGCTCCTGTGGCATGGCCAGGCGGGGTAGGGCCGGTTCCCTGGGGCCATCTGCTGTGTCCAGGAGCCTGGTGCTGCCACTGGCCTTGCCCCAGGGCCCAGCTCTGCCCTTCATCCCCTCACCTGCCCTCCGTGGGTCCCAAGCTGTGGCAAGTCTTTAAAGTGAGACAGCTGGCGCCAGCCCTGCCCCCCAACGGGTCCCTCAGCCACTCAGAGCCTGTGTCCTCGTCCGTGACACAGGAATAAGGGGTGCTTGTGCAAGGGCGTGAGAGGGTCCCGTAGAAGTCACGTGTCAGAAGATTCGTAGCCCAGCTCCCAGTGCAGGCTGCAGGCTCAGCAGGGGGGTCCTCGCCGTCTTGCCCTCAGTCCCTGACCAGCAGGCTCCCCAGGGCGTCCCGGCTGGGATGGGTGCAGCTTGGTGACTACAGGCCAGTGAGCGCATCTTCAGAGCCCACTGTGCTTCCAGCTGGCCCAGGGTCTCAGGAGCACAGGGTGAGGGCAGGACCCCTGGCTCCGCCAGCCAGGCCCTGACCATCCTGGGCCGGACGCTCCCCTGCTGTGCTGTTGTGTGTCTGCCGCGTGCAATGCGGCCTCTCTGGGGGCGCCCTTCCTAGCTTCATTCCCTGTGGGCCCCCCCCCAGCCTCCCTGGAACACATGGGCGTGTGCGTGAGTCCACATCGGCAAGCAGGTGTGCAGCACGTCACACACACGCGGCCACATCGCAGAGGAGTGAGACAGACTCGCCCTGTGTGCTGGTGACTGGGTTTCCTGCAGCCTCCGGCGTGAACCTGCCTGTGGGGATGTGCGCGTGTCCACGTGGGGGCGCCGTCGGGCGGCCCAGGCTCAGGCTGGGGGTGCAGCGCACATCTGGCATCCTTCATCCGTGATGGCCCTAGCCACAGCCCTGGTCCTCCAGCCCACCTAGGCAGCCCCTCGTCATCAGCTCACAGGACGCGTCCCCCGTTGACAGTCTGGTCACTCACAACCACTCAGTTAACCCAAAATGGCTGCAGGTCACAGAGTCATCAGTCTCCTCGTTACCACCTGCCAGCCCTCCCCAGTCTCGCAGCCGAGCCCGTTAAGACAGCAGCGACGCCGGCGGCACGTGGTGTCTTTACTGCACCAGCGGCGTGCCCGGCACTCCCACTCCGATGGGGAACAGCCGCCTCTTAGCTGGAAAAAAGACACCCTGTGCCAGCTGAATGGCTGCCCCCTGCACGCAGACACACACACACGCTGACAGGTGTGCACATATGTGCACACACTTGTGTGTTCACACAGGCACACACGCACACAAATATACACGCACAGACAGCGTCCATAAACACAGATCTGGCCTCAGAGCCACCCTCCCGGTGTGGCTGCCCCAGGCCCCAGCATCTGGTGACAGCCACAGCAGGATCGGAGCAGCCTCAAGGGCCCAGCGGGAGCCGGCAGAGCTGGCCCCAGGCTGAGCTTGGGGAGGTGGGCCCAGGCCTGGGACTCACACTTTCTAATCTGCGGGCAGGGTCCACACAACCCCTCCCAGTCTGCGCAGACGCCCATGTGTTCACGTCCCGTTTCTGCTGTCCCCAGGACAGTGAAATCTACTGATACGGCTTAAGAACATTTTTTAAAGCCATTTTAAACATCCAGGACAGAAGAGGGAACACGGCCAACCCCGTGCACATCCCCGCCAGGTTCATAGAGCCTGACCCCTCCAGCCTCCTGAGCCTCTGGCTCTCACCAGGTGGGCACCTTCCCAGCCCGCGGGGCTGATTGCTCACAGGGCTCCGATGCCTCAGTGGCGTTGTGGGTCTAGGTGTCAGTGCTGGCACGTCTGACAGAGCTCGGGTCCTCTGTGAGGGACGTTTCCAGCTCCCACCTGGACTCCCTCGCCGGGTCGTCCTCAGGTCGCCCTGTGGGGTGTGCACTGACCCCTGACCCTGGCGGTTGGACGCCCCCCTCTCCAAGAGCAAGGCCGCAGTCGGCTGCAGGTGCGGCCTCTGGCACAGCGGAAGGATTTCTCCAGAAAACATTCCTGCGAGTGGAGTCACTGGGCCACAGGCCCAGATGTCTTCCGCTTGCTCGGTTTTGCCTGATGCCTTCCGAGGAGGCTGCACACAGCGGGGGTGAGACGCTCCATCTCCGCAACGGGTCAGCACGGCCAGACGCTCAGTTCTCACCTCGGTGCTGAGTGTGAGGTGGAATCCTCTGATTTTAACTTGTATTTCCCTGATGACCAGTTAGGGGGGACATCTCCGCTCTGTTCCTGGGCCGTCTGGTTTTCTTTCTCTGCAGGTCACCTGTTCCGGTTCTTTGCCCATGTCCCGTTGACTGGTCGATATTTTTCGTGATTGTACGTGGGTTACGTGGCTGGCCTTTGGCTTTGTTTGTTCTATCGGTCGATGTGCAGAATTGTTCAATTTTAATATATTCAAATGCATTAATCTCTACTTTCTTATGGTTTGGGTTTTTGGGGTCTTGTCCTAAAAAAAGCATTTGTTACTCCAAGCTTTTAAATATGTTTTCACATATGTTCTTCTAAAAGTGACAAAGGTTTGCTTTTCTCACTGAAGCCGTTGATTCACTGGAAATGCATTTGTGTGTGGTGTGAGGTGCAGCCCTGATTCTCCCCCCAGCACACTCACCGAGTCGCCCTGCTCTCCCCAGCACGCGGCCCCTGTGCCCCCGTTCCCCCACTCCCGACTCCGCCTGGTCCAAGTCCCTGTCTCCAGGCTGCCCTGGGCTCCTCCCGCCTCCCATAGCTTCTCCGAGGCCTTGGTGTCTGGCAGGACGGGGCACCCACGCCGGCTTCCTCCACAGCACGGTCTGAGCTGTTCCTGGTCCCTTCCTCTTTTTTCTCTTTTTCTTTTTTAAGACTGCATCTTGCTCTGTTGCCCAGGCTGGAGTGCAGTGACACGATCTTGGCTCGCTGCAAACTCCACCTCCCCAGTTCAAGCAATTCTCCTGCCTCAGCCTCCCAAGTAGCTGGAATTACAGGCACGCACCACCACGCCTGGATAATTTTTGTATTTTTTGTAGAAACGGGTTTCACCATGTTGCCCTGGCGCGTCTCCCGTGTTGACAGGCTCCGAGGCTCAAGCGACCCACCCCCGCCTCAGCCTCCACAGTGCTGTGCATCACAGGCGCGGGCCAGCACACCCAGCCCTTTACGCTTCCGTCTGAATTCCAAGAGCAGCTTCACGTTCCTTTTAAAACTTCCTCGAGGCTAGCGGTGGGCAACGGCTTACTCAGCGTACTGCCGTGCCAGCTGCTGACTGTTCCTGAATGAGCAGCAGACGTCATGGAAATGCCTCTGTTTCTACTAAATCGGTGATACTGCTCGTCTTCGCTGCATTAGGATGAACTCCTGGAGGACTTCCTGCTGTCCCTGGGACGGACCCTGCTTGGTTGTGTGTGTGCGTGTGGAGAGTGAATTATTATATTTAATCTGATTGTTGCTCCAGGTCCTTGGAATCTTATTTCCAATTTCAAAACCCCAAAAGCTCTGAAAATCAAAGGGTTTTTTGTCTGTTTTTTTAATGTTTGCAGTAAATTGATTTGTCCAAGAAGCCCAGGCTGCGTGGAGACGGCCCTATGCGGTGTTTCCAGAGGCCTCAGTAGCCGCCCCAGGCAGAGGCTCAGCTCAGGGCTCTCAGAGCCCTGCAGGCCACGTGCCTTTACAACGCTGGAAAAGCTAAATTCCAACACACTTCCCGCCAGGGGTGTGGATGCAGGACCCACATTTTACTTAGGATTTTCAAGGGCGGATAAATTGGCGTCTAAGGCCACAGGACCTGAGGCCTCTGCGTGGAGGAAGTGGGTGTCTGCTTGCCGATTCGGTTTCCTTAGGGCTGAGGTTTACTCAAGATTTCTACTTCTGAGACAGTTTTGACGGCCTGCACACATCCCGCCGTGGCTTTCAGACCTGCTGACCCGCAGTCGCCCGTCTCTCTGCTGTCCGGGAGCTCAGCGGAGCCTGTGCTCTCCTCCAGATCCGCAGGGCGTCTCAGCTGCACGTGTTCTGTTTTTTCTCCCCCTGTTCCGCCGCCTCTGACTTCGGGAACTCCTGTGGGCATCCCCTCCTCTCCCTGCTCTCCAGGGCCCTGAGCGCTCCTGTGCAGGAGGTGGATCCCCCTCACTGGTTTCCCGGCCTCAAGCACCATCAGGGTCAGCTTTTTTTTTTTTTTTTTTGAGACAGGGTCTTTCTCTGTCTCCCACGCTGGAGTGCAGTGGCGCAATCACAGCTCACCGCAGCCTTGAACTCCTGGGCTCAAGCAAGCCTCCTGTCTCAGCCTTCTGAGTAGCTGGGACAACAAGCATGTGCACCACACCCCAGCTAAAGCACTCGGATGCAAATTTTCTCACAGCAGGGCAGCTTGGCTTTCTGCAGAAAGGGTACCGTCAACAGCAGTTTGCCACAAGAGTACACGGAACAAAGGAGGCAGGGCCATTTCATAGCTAACACGTCCACCCCACTGCCGCGTCCCGATTCCATTGGCCGGAGCTGGATCTCGCCGTCGAGGCTGCACCCGGTTGGCTAACAACTTCAGAGTTTCCTAAATAGGTAAAGGCAGCGGAGAACAAAGGAGCAGAGGGAGTCACTTGAGGAACGCTTAGAGAGGCAAAACTGCTTCCAAATAAGGAGGGGAAATAAGCCATGACCTAAGACTGGCCTGCGCTTGTCCAGGCATGTCAGGGCAAATATCTAGGTTAAATTCTAAGAACTGAGAACGCTGGTTACACTTATTTCTTTATTATGACTAACAATTCAGGAGTATTAGCAAAGGGTCTACAGTAAATTCACTTCTTAGAAAGCTATTATTTATAATGAACTAAGAGGAAAACTTTGAAGAGGAACTTTTTATTTTTATTTTCTACAGTTACCCAGGCTGGTCTGGAACTCCGGGGCTCAAGTGATCGTCCACCTCAGCCTGTAAAGTAGCTGGGACCAGACATGTGCCACTGCCGTGCCCAGCTAACCTTTAACATTTTTTTTTTTTTTGAGACAGTCTCGATCTGTCGTCCAGGCTGGAGTGCAGTGGTGTGATCTCGGCTCACTGGAACTTCCATTTCCTGGGTTCAAGTGATTCTCCTGCCTCAACCTCCCAAGTAGCTGGGACTACAGCCCTCACCCATGTCCTTCTCCCTCTAACCCCCACCCCACCCGTGTCCTTCTCCCTGTAACCCCCTCAGAGCCCCTCCTCCCCTCTCCAGCCCCATCTTGCTCCTGCCTCCCTCCCTCCTGTCAGTGTTGGGTTATGGGGATGGAGGACACAGAGGCGTGGGACACTGAGGGAGGGACCCAGACACCCACACAGAGGAGGAGAGGACAGACGTCCAGATCTGGGTAGAGACGGGCCACCCGTAGGTGGGATTTGCTGGGAGTGGCGAGTTCACATGATGTGGGGAGCTGGACAGCCACTGTCTCCGGGACCACAGCTTTCTGGGCTGGGCCAGGACAAGGCCACTCGTGTCCCACCTGCCCTTCTGGGGTTCAGCCAAATGCAGCCCCCACCCCCATGACTCACAAGGCAGCTGGGAGCTCCAGCACTGCCGGAGGGGACAGCCAGGCTCACCAAACCCAGCCTCCATGGACCCCAGGGGCCTTGGGGTGTGGGCCGCTCCAGCGTGAGCCCCTGCCCCAGCCTGTCTTTGGAGGGTGCTGACTGGGGGCCCCAAAGCACATGGAGCCCTGTGATAGCATAAGCGTCAGGAGGAGCCTGGCCCCCTCCACTCTCTGTCCCCTTCCCCCAATGGCACTGGCCCAGGTCCCGGTCTCTGTGGTCAGCCCTGCCCCCTCAGCCTCAGCCTTGCTGGGGCCTGGGCTGACCTCAGGAGCCCCTGCCAGCCCGGCCACCCCTGCGCCTTTGACCATTGACCATCAGAGAGGCTGGGGTGGCCTCAGGGCAATGCCAGGTGAGACCTCAGGTGAGCTGCCCCACCCTCCCAGTGCTTGGGGCCAGGGGAAGGGAGGCAAGCCTGGGCCAAACTCCATAGGCCTCCCCTGGCACGGGCCTGGCCTCTGGCCTCCCTGATCCCTGCCCGCATGGTGGCTGCAAGGGCAAGACACCAAGGCATCCACGCTGGATGACAGTGCTGGGCCGGCCTGGAGGGGGCAGGCATGTCCAGCGTGGGGCCAGCAGCCGGGAAGGGCCCATCGTCCCCTCCCAGCTCTGCCCTGAAGACTCTGGCAATCAAAGGAGTTGGATACCCCTCCCCCACCTGCCTGGCTGCTGTCCTGGAGCCACACTGCCCCCTGCCGGGGCCGGTGGGTGTGACGGGCCACCAAGCCACCAGCCCAGACCCCACCAACCCTGACCCTGCCCCTAGGCCTGACCCCACCCCCAGGCCTGACCCTGCCTATAGCCCTGACCCCCCCATCCCTGACCCCGCCCCCTGCCCTGACCCCGCCCCCAGGCCTCTGGAGACCTGCCGAGGTACCTGCCTGGTTGGCCCCTGTCACTGCAGGGGTGAGATGCAAGACCAGTATCAGGGCAGCTGGGCAGGACAGGCCCCGGACAGCTAGGGGGGAGGCCTCAGCAGGCCCACCGCCCCCTCACCCCTCTGTGCCCAACTCCCTGTTGGCACAACCACCAGGACTGACCATCAGGCTCCAGGGGCCTGCTGTCCCCACCGGCAGCCCTTCCTAGCCAACACTGTCCATCTGTCTGTCTGTGTGTTTTGAATGCCCAAGATTTTTTCAACAGACTTGTCGAATATTCTTTTCATGTGTGTGTTGTGGGGGGGTGTCAGCGGCTTCTGAACAAAAACAGCACTCCCAAACCTGATGGGGGTCCCTTGAGCCCCTTGCACTGAGCCCCATGGCTGTGGGGTCAGGTAGTGGCCTGAATGCGGGGACAGCGTCACTCCTGAGCCCGGACACCCCAAGCACAGCGGGGTCCAGGATGGCCCCAGCTAGACACTGCCTGGCCTCCTCCACACCCCGAGTTCCCACCCCCTCTGTCCCAGGGGAAACTTTCGGACAGAAGCCCCTCTACAGGGCCCCTATCCAGTGCAGGCCACAGACACTCAGCCAGGACTCAGGTGCTGTGGGTGCTGGGCCCAGCCCTTTGGGATCCACTCCCCACCCCTACTCGCTCTATGAGGATCTGCGTCCACCTAGACGGGCTGGTCTGTGCTCTGACAGCCCCAGGACTGGGTATCAGCCTCACCCCAGCGCCTGGCGGCCTCTAGGCCAGAGGAGAGCATGGGAAGGGCATGGCCCATGGCCGACACCTGGCTCCCAGCCAGGCCTCACCTGTATCCGACTCTGCACCCCGGCCTCCTTCAGCCTCAGGCCCTGCCTGTCAGATGGGGCCACCTGCAGGACGAGCCCCCGGACCCTCTGCCACAGGCAAAATGGGCTCAGGTCTGGAATGGACATGGCCCCCAGGCCAGGGCCTCCTCACACCAGGGCCCTCCGTGGGTGTTGGGTGCTGCACAAACTCCCAGGATGCCTCCCCTCCCCCCTCCACGGCCCCACACCCTGGGTGGGAGCAGCCCTCACATCTGCTAACCCCTGCCCTCCGGCCCCCACTGCCTCTCCGGAAATGGGGCTGCGTCTGGCCTGAGCCCTGGGCCTCCATGGGCCCCCTGTCAGCACACCTTGCTTGACCCCAGCGTCCTGAATCATGCCGGCCCCTTAGTGGGTGGGGTGTGCATCTGTATTTATACACCGTGATTACACAGATTCAATTTAATAATCAACGAGGGTGGAGCGCTGTTACTGCACTGTGTGATTACAGAATCACTCCAGAGCAGGCAGCATTGCTTCTCAACTGAAAACTGGCACCCGCCCACATCTATCGAGAGAAAGTTGGAAATTCCTCAGCCCACCCTGGACCACTGCCTGCGGTGTCAGGAGGAGCAGCCCAGGGCTAGGGGGCTGGGAGGGCCTGTGGGACATCCAAGGCTGCAGGGCTCCTGGGGGGTCCTGGGCCGTTTGTTGTCCCCCAGTTCCTCATACTAGGGAGAGGAAATTGGGTGGAGAACCGAGGCTGTGGACCAGGGGGCCCCCTCTTCACCTCGGCCAGCCCCACCTCCACCCCATGCCCATGAGGCCCTTCCCCTGGCGCTGGGTGAGCTGGAGAGTTGAGGTGGGTGAGGCAGAGGGCAGGAGTGATGGAGGTGAGTCTTGGAAGGCCCAGGACTGCAGACTCTGGAAAAAGGAGGGGGAGCCCAGAGTGGGATTCCAGCTGGAGGCTTGGGGTGCAAAGGGAGGGTAGGTTGTCTCCAAGTCCACCAGAAAAGAGGAGGGCTCTTCTAGGGGTGATGGTCCTGCAGCCGGAATTGGATTCCTGCCCCCACTGGACTGGACCTCAAGACTCAGGGCGCCCAGCCCTTCTCTGCCCCCTTCCTTTGACACAAGGGGAAACTGAGGCTGGGGGGAAGAACCTCCAGCCCAAGGCTCCAAGCTAGGAATGGACTCAGGGCTCCTGCCTGCTGGCCTTCCCGCTGATCTAGGAGCACGTGGAGTGGGGTCTCTCGAGGGGGGCACCTGCCCCTGGGGGACAGCCAGCCAGCTGGGGAGCATGCCCTCCCACAGCGGCCAAGCCAGCTGCCTCCCAGCCCTCCCCACATTTGGGGCTCACCCAGGACCTGGCCCAGCTTAGCCTTTTCCTCCACACCCCGTGGAGGAGGGGCTTGGCCTCCATGGGTGGGAGGCAGGTGACTGAGCAAGGTGGATGCTGGGTGGAAGAGAAGAGGAGCTGGGGGTGGCAGACGGCAGCTACCCCGGGCCTCTTTCTGGAGGGAGGGCAGGCACTTCCATCTCACCCCTGCACTAGTCCCGTGAGGCTGAAAACCAAAAGCATTCAGAGGGCTTCTCCAACCCGTTTGGGGTATCTGACCACAGAGGCGGGTCAGTGGTCCCCAATGGGCTACACCCCAGTCCCACAGGCCTCCCAGCTGGAGACGGAGGGGCTCCCTGCGCTCCCTCATCTTGGAGCAGTGAGCACTAGGGACAGTCCCGGCCTGAGCCTCCTGGGCAGCCTGGCCTCCTTCCAAGCAGGCCAGCGGGACAGATGGTGCCTGAACCTTTCCAACCACCCCACAACCTGGAGAGGAGAGCAGAGGTGCCCGGCTGCTCCCACCACAGAGAGGACCGGGCTCCCCATGGGGCCCTGGGCTGCTCAGCAACCACCACTCCCCAACCTGCCTGCACAAAAGAACGAGTCCTCTTCCCGACAGCCCCCTCCATCCTCCCTCCAGGACCTCCCTGACTGGGGGGTGGGGGGCCTGTGCGGGTGTTGAGCTGCGCCCGCGCCCCCCGGGGGCGGGGTCTCAGTGGAGAGAGCAGGTGCCACGCTCAACAGGAGGGAGGGCTTCTGGCCGAGGTGGTGGCGAGGAGGCTCCAGAAGGAGCCGGCAGCGTTGACCTTGGGCGTTGAGGGACGAGAAGGAGTTCTGTGGGCAGCAGCGGGAAGGAAGGTGCTCCAGGCAGGGGCCTCGGGAACAAGGGGATGTTGGAGGAGGCGCGTGGACCAGCGGAATTCGGGGTGTCCTGGCGTCAGAGGCGTGTGACCCAGAGCAGCTCCATATTGAATAGGAGCTGAGTAAAATGAGGCCACGAGGAGGTGCGTGGACAGTGCTCAGTAGGATGAGGGGAGACGCAGCCCGAGGGACGCGGGGTCCAGGAAAAGCTCAGGTGTCCCCCACGTAGGAACTGCGGTGCAGACGCCCTGGGTCAGGGCGAGCCGGGGCCCAAGGAGCAGGAGATGAAGCAACAAACCCGGTCCCTGGCCCGGCCCCACCCACCCTGCCTTCCCCACAGCCTTCCCTCTCCCTCGGCTCCGACGCGCAAGCCGGGGCATCTCCGACCTCGCCCTGGCCCTGCCCACCGGAGCCCCGCACGTGCCGTCACTCAGCCCTCGGCCTTGCCCCGCACGCTCACAAGGTGTCACTCAGCCCTTGGCCCCTCCCAGCCCCGCCCATCCTCCTCTGGCCCCGCCCCACCCGCCACAGGCGGTCACCGCTCTGCAGATGCACCTGCGCTGTCACTCAGCCCTCGGCCCTGGCCCTGGCCCCGCCCCGCCCGCCCCACTCGCACACGTGCTGTCACTCAGCCTTCGGCCCCGCGCCTACCCTCCAGAGGCTCCGCCCCACCCGCCTGCCCAAGTGCTGTCACTCAGCCTTAGCCCCGCCCAGGCCGGCCGCGGCCCGTCAGAGGCCTCTCTCGTGCTGTCACTCAGCCCTCGCCACGCCCCGCTACGCCCACCTCACACGTGCTGTCGCTGGTCCTGGCCCGCCCCGCGCACTTGCGCTGTCACTCAGCCCGGCCGCGCTCCTTTGGGTCGCGGGTGTACTCGGGCCCCGCTCCCGCCCCGGCCCCGATGGACGCCGCGCTCCTCCTGGTCCTCGGGCTGCTGGCCCAGGTAAGGCATCGGCTCCTGCGGGGTCCCAGCTACCTCTCCCGCCCCTGCGGGACAGCGTCTTCAGCTGGAGCTCCACAGGTCTCCCCCAGGACCGCTGGCCCTGGCCGCCTTTGGGAGCCTGTGAGCTGAGGGGCCTCGGGTGGGTGCCACACTCCAGAGGGTGTGGGGAGTGAGTGTAACCAAACCCTCCACCTAGTGGA
This sequence comes from Cacajao melanocephalus, assembly GCA_963573385.1. NCBI lineage: Eukaryota > Metazoa > Chordata > Mammalia > Primates > Pitheciidae > Cacajao > Cacajao melanocephalus. Next base: position 13,046 of record CAUYLG010019196.1, on the reverse strand, counting down.
ATAACCCCAGGACTGCTGGGGTCAGGCAGGGACCGCCCAGCAGACCGTGCCCTCTCTTTGGAGGGACCCCTGCCAGGGTCTGGGGGGTTGCCAGTCTTGAGTGGAGCAGAGAGACAGAGGGAGCGGTAGAAGCAGGAGCACCCCTCTCTGCGGGGCTGGGGCCGCGTTTGCATAGAGACTCCCTGCGGTGAGCCAGTGACCCTGGCCAGTCTGGGGTGATGTCCAGCCCCCCACCCCAAGTTCCTGGCCAGCAGGGGTGGCTGCAGTCCCAGCCCCCCAGGAACTCACACTCAGGGCCACTTTTCGGTTGGGAGCGCCCAGCCCAAGCCAGGTCCTGCCGCACAGGGGCCTCACCGTGGCATGTGGCAGCCCTGCGGTTCTGGGCCTGCCTGGGCTTCTCCTGGACCCTAGCAGCTGCCTGGGCTGATCAGGTCTGGAGGCCCGGCCCCCGGAGGCTGCTGGACTCTGCCCCTCAAAATCTTCTCTGGGCCCCTGCCACCACGGTCTCTCCAACATGGGAGCAAGCCAGGGTGGAAGGAAGCCCAGGCATCGGCCCCCACACCCCCATGGGCACTCACTCCCTAGCCAGAGCCACGTCTTCTCACACGCTCGGCGGACCTGGACACAGAGGATGTGGCTGGGCCGGGGCAGGGCCAGCTGTGGTTGGGACGTCACTGGGTACAACAGGGCAGCCTCCCTCTTGCCAGTTTAAGAGAATGGACATAAAGGGCTTAGCGGCGCTCATGGCATTCATTGCTCTTGTGGTCCTGGGGTGGTCAGGGAGCACTGGAAACCATGGGTGAGGGGAGCCCTTTCCCAACCCCCGCTGAAGGGGCTTCGTGAGTCCCCTCGTTCCTACAGGCCTCGCGGTTCCAGCTGGCTCCAATTTCAGCCCCTGGTAGCCAACCAAGCGCCTGGCCAGCCAGACCCTCCAGCAGCTGCCCCCAAGGGGCACCACAGCTCCTGCCATCCCCCAACTTTCGGCCCCCCACTCCCCCTCTGGAGACAGTGGCGGGGGAGACAGTGGCTTAGCGTGTATGCTCACCCCCAGGTCCTGCACCCCTCAGCCCTCTGCCGGGGAGAGCAGCCTTGGGGGGGGGCCCCACGCCTCCAGGGCCCTTCCCCACCTGTTCCGGGGACAGCCTTTCTTCCCTGGTATCCCAACCCGGGGCGTGCTCGGGGGAGGCCGGCGCCTGTGAAAACATTTCTCGAGACCTCCTCCTTTGGATTTGGGGGTGTTTGCCTTTCAACAGGCCCTGGGGGGCTCTGTGACGGGGGGAGGCAGGCTGGACCTCTCCCTCCCCAGAGGCCTCCCCTCTCGCTGTCCCTTCTCTTCTACCCCAGGGCTGGGGGACAACAGCCCCCTCCCTTGACAGCTGGAGGCTGAGGGAGTTGGTGGAGGTGGGGCCTGCTGGCAGGGGACTGGAGCCGAGGCTCAAATTCACTCCACTGTGAGGCAAAATATGTCAGTGTCAGGACCCTGGCCGCCCCTCCCCCACCAGCTCAGGCTTCAGGACCATGTGCGCCCCGGTGCCACCTCTGGCCCCATCAGCCCCCCTGCACCCACACTATTGCTAGTTTCCGGTTCTGCACCTGGGACCCCACCCCAGCTGGGAGGCGACCGAGGGCTGGGGCAGCACTGGTCACTCAGAGAGAACCCCACCACCCTGCCGGGAAGGGGCCGCATCTGTGTCTGGGTTTTAGGAGCCCCTTGGATGGGGGCCAGATGGGGGCTCTTAGCTCGGGTGACTGTGACCCAGGCCAAGAAGGGAAGTGGCTCCCAGGCCACTGTTCTCCCCGAAGGGGCAGGGCAGCCCCAGACACTGCGGTTTGGAGGGAACAGCTGCCTCCACGCCTCTTTCTCCACATCCCTTCTCTGAAGCCTGCAGCAGCTAGAGAGGGTGGGGCCCAGGGGAGATGCTCCAGCCACTCTGGGCCAGGCCGACAGCTGGAGCCATTCCTGGCATGCCTGGCCATCCAGGAACGGGGTGGCCCCAGATTCTAGCCTGTCAGAGGAGTGAAGCCTGAGAAGCCTGAGGGCCCTTCACGCCCCCTTCCCAGGCAACCCCTCCCCCGCCGCACCTACCGGCCCACCAAGCGTGTTCCTAGAATCTAGCAGCACCCTTCCTTAGAAAATGGGGAGCAGGAGTGTGAGGTCGGCCCCAGAGCTCCCCTCATTCCCACCTCGAAGTGGTCTTTGTAAACTGCAGCAAGCGATCAGTTCTTGGGGAGCTTTCTCCAGCAGCAGCCCCTCAGGGTTGGGTGTCAGGCTCAGAGTGGACCCCAAGAGAGGCGTTAGGTCCCAGCAGCTCCGCTCTAGGCAGGGGCCCCAGATGACTCTAGGGCTTCCAGACGGTTCCCTCCAGGTTCTTGGGTAAGGGCAGGGTCAAGGATGAGCTTAGGGATGTCACTGGGCACTCACTGCGGGGAAGCAGGTCCTTAATGTCCATTGGTCTTGCTTGGCTTGGGGGGGACAGAGAGGAGTGGACAGGCGTCCACAAAACCCACCTCCCCGGGTGCTCGCGACCCCTAGCCCAGGTGTGGGGCTGCGAGCTGGCTGTGTTGAGGTGCCTTTGTCCCGGGCACCGGATGTCCTGATCTCCCCAAGACAGCTCACAGGCCCTCCCTCCACTGGCCACGTCTTCTGGAACGCGGGTGAGGTTGGAGGACAGAGAGCCAGCTTTGAGAACGCCCCCAAGAGCGGAAGCTGCGGCCTGGCCACCCACACCCACACCCACACTGCCTTTGATTTGGGCAACGCCACCCTGCCAAGGCTTTTCGGCCCCTGTGACCTGGTGAACTCAGGCTCTGGACAGGCTTGGGCCCAGGACTCCCAGGAGCTGCCTTCACTGCACCCGGCTCAGTGTGACTGGAGGGTGGGGAAACGGCCGGCCCAGATTTGGCGGCAGCTGGGCGGGTAGAGGGTGGAAATGTCTGCAGGGGTGGGGGCGGCCCCCTCCCCCTCAGCACGTGGGGTCCCAGGGCCTGGGGTCTCCCTCCCCCATGCCCATGCCCAGGCCTAGCCCAAGGCAGGCGTGGCTCTGTGGCTGGATTTCCTTTGGAGCATGCGGTTCAGAGCCTGGCTTGGGTCTCAGACCCCGTGTGGCTCCTGGCTCTGCCTGTGTGGCTTTGGGTAAACGGCTCAGGCTCTCTGAACCTCACTGCCCATAGCCGGAAGGTGAGGGGACCACCACAGGCTCCCGAGGACTGAGGGGGACGGGGAGGGGACGGTGGCTCCCAGGCCCAGCGCAGAGCTGCCCAGCCAGGGCGGAAACAGACCCTGTGCCCGCCAAGGCTGACGCAGGCCCCATGCTGGGCAGGCAGGTTTCCACTTGGCAGGAGCTGCCCTGCCCTGGAAGTGGCTGTGCTCTGTGGGCACTGGCAGGCTCCGAGGCCAGGGCCGCCATCTGTCAGCTGGCAAAGAGCTTTTCTGGCAGGGTCTCCACCTGGGAGCCTGGGGAGCCCCCACCCCGTCCTCTCCCCGCTTCCTGCAGAAGTGTATGCTACTCTCTGAACTCCCAGGAGGCCATAGAGGAGGGGCCCGGGTTCAGCTGGCCGAGGTCCAGGAACCCCAGGGAAGCTGGCCGTGGTTTGGATGTTGCTGCCACCGCCTGTGGGGACCTCTGTGTGCTGGACCAGCCCTGGGGACAGGGCACAGCCAGAGCGAGAGGCCCCAGCGCCCCATCTCAGGGTAGGCAGGTGGACAGCCTGGAGCTTGTACATCCACAGTGGGTGAGCGGCCGGCGGTGGAGGACAGAGGCCAAGCCTCTTGGGATTCAGCCTAACAGGCCTCCTGGCCACGCCCACATCTCCTTCCAGCCCCTGCCCGCCCAGACCTACCAGCCCCCAGCCACTACCTCCTCCCAAGTCCGCCTGCCCCCACATCCCAGCCCCTGCATGGACTGAGGTCTTGGTGCAGCCAGCAGGAGCAGGTGGCAAGAGAGGGTGAGGCATCGGTGCGGGGCTGAGGGGAGCGGGCAGCCTCAGAGCCAGCGGCACACGGTGGCTAGAGTAGCCCTTGAGGTCTGTAATTCCGCAGCAGGAGGGGCGGCCTGGCTTGCTCAGCTCTGAGTCCCCAGTTCCCAGTGCTCCCTTTCATGGGGCCCTAGCCTGCCTGGAGCGGGTGCCCCCTTCCAGAGGGGAGCTGGGTGAGGCCTCGCCTGAGTCCCTCCCACGCAGAATCCCGCTGGCCAGGGCGCACTAGACGCTCCCTCTCCCGCACGAGGTGGGAAGCTGTTTTAGGTGTTGGCGTGGTAGGCACAGGACCTGGCGCTGGATAGGACATCCTATGAGCCTGCCTGGACCCTAGCCCACCTGCTGTCTGGAGGAAGGAGCTCAGGGCCAGCTGTGAAGACGACGATGAGATGGGCGCCCTGTCTGAACGGGGAGCTCAGGAGTTTGTTTGTGGTGGGTGGTGCTTGGGCCTGCTCTGCCCCCAGATGCCCCACCATCTGCTCGGGACCCCCAGCACCTCACACGCTCCACCCTGCCCCGAATGGCACCCCAGCAGCCTGAGGGCTTGCCCTGGGTGGGGGTGCCCCGGAGAGCACGGCACGGGAGCAGGGGGTCTCTGTGCCGCTCCCCCCCCAGGTGGTGCAGGAGGCTGTCCAGCCTCTGCGTTAGGGTCTGTTCCTTGGGGAGTCGCTGCCACCCCCACCACAACGCTGGCCACAGGATCCTGGAAGCTTCCCACCCTGCCCACCCCAACTCAGCATCTTCCTCTGTAGCCCCCATCGCTGGGACAATGCAGACGCCACACCCTCGATACACAGGGGCCCTCAGGTCTCTCACCCCCACAGCCCTGCAGTGGAGGACTGGGAAGGTCAGGGGGCAGACCCAGGGCCCCGAGCACCCTTGCCAAGGCTGACTGAGGCGATGAGCGCTGGGCCTGGGGGCCTGGGGACTGTCCACAATGAGGGGAAAGAGGAACGCAGCTCCTCACTTTTGCCAGGCACATTTCAAGGGCTCAGCACCCCGTGTGGCCTGTTGGTCTTGGATGCTGCGGATCTAGCAGAGGCCCAGCCTCGTGGGGTTCAGCCTAATAGGCATCCCGGCCATGCCTGCAGCTAGGAGAGGTCACCCAAGAGAAGGGCTGGGAGCCTGGAGACCGCCCCCAGGACTGGGGGGCACAGATAACTCCTAACCAGGCCCAGAGCACAGAGGACGGGGAGGGGCAGCTGTGTTCCTCCTCCCCCACCTCCCCCACCTCCCCCACCTCCCCCACCATCCCTTCCCCTCTCCCACCTCCCCCACCTCTCCCTCCCCCACCTCCCCCACCATCCCTTCCCCTCTCCCACCTCCCCCACCATCCCTCCCCCTCCTCCACCTCCACCTCCCCCCACATCCCCCTCCTCCTCCTCCCTTCCCCTCCCCTGCCTCCTCCCCCACCTCCCCCCACCCCCACAATCCCTTCCCCACCCCCACTACCTCCTCCCCCACCCCCCACCATCCCTCCCCCTCCCCCACCTCCTCCTGCCGCACTCGCTGCGTCCAGGCAGCCTCTGTGCCCCCACGAGCTGCACCAGGCATCGGCCTGGGCAGCCTCCCGGACCTGAGAGCTCGAGGGTGACCCCCATGTCCGTGGCTAGCCGAGTGGGGTCAGCGCAGAGCTGTGTCCTTGTCCCATCAGCTGCGGCAGCGTCAACCAGGCTGTGATTTGGGGTCAGGGGTCTTTCAGGAAGAGCCATGCAGCCCACCCAGAAACACTGAGTCCCCAGGCTCAGGTGGTCCCAAGCACAGGTGTCCTGGGGATCCCAGTGATTCCAGCAGCAGGCAGGGCCTGCCACCTCTGTCTAAGCTTCCCTCTGACCAAGGCGGGACCAGGTCCCCTGGGAGGGTGGCTGCGGCCCAGGCCCAAGGCCCAGGCTAGGAGCTGGCTATGGCCGCCACACTTCTAAAACCAGAACATTCAGGGTGTGCTTTTGGGGTTGCCACCAGCACCCCGCCACAGCCAGGTCTTTGACTTGGGTCCCTTCTCTAGGCCTCAGTTTCCCAAGCTCAGGGGTGGGCTGGGACCATCTGTGGTCACAAAAGCTGCTGACAGTCAGTGGACCTCGGGAGAATTTAGGGGCAGCAGCTGCCTCCACTTTGAGGGCTTTACTGGCCCGAGAGTCCCTGGCCCTGGGGTAGGTGGGGATGTGCTGCGTCTCCCTCTGCGGCCCCACAGTCTGCGCAGGCCCCATCCCCTACCTCTGGGGCTTCCTGGGTGCATTACAAACAGTGCACCCCAGCCCCTGAGTGTGGGAGAGGAGGAGATGGGCACGCCGGGGTCCCAGGAGCTGAAGTATGGGGTGAAGACTGCACCGAGGTTCCCCGTTCTGGGAGAAGAGCAGTGAGGCTGGGGTGGGGCTGGCCCTCCGGCCCCGCCGTGTCCTCTTGGCTGTGTAGCCACAGCAAGCCCCACCCCACCCGGCCCCTCTGAGGCAGGCCTGGCCCCGCCAGCCAGCCTCAGGAACCCAGCGGCCACTGCTGGTCACTGCCAGCATTGGCTGCCCAGCCCTGACCTGATGGGACCTGTCGCACCAGCCACAGGCCAGGTCAGCCGCACAGCTGGGGGCTGCTGTAGGAATTGGGGATACGTTTCCAGCTTCTCTTGATGGACTGCAGCTCCGGCACCCTGGGCTTTCGTTCCCACAAAGCAGCCTGGAGAGGTGGAGGGGGACAGGCACCATCCTGAAGGCACCGCCCCGCAGCTCCCTGGGACCCTCCACTGCCAGCACCCCACACCCTGGGCACTGCTACCGGCTTCTTGGGGTCATTTGGAGTCAGGACCGCCAGCCCTGGCTGGCCCAGGGGCCTGCTGTGTGCACGGCTACCCTGGCACCTGGGGTGACGCTGTGTCCCCACCGAGTGAATCTCAGGGGTCTCTCCCAGCCAGAGACCCGGAACTCTGGCGCCTCCTCCCGGCGGCCACACGCACTCACCAGGGCCTGCAGACAGTGCGGCTGCTGAGTGGGCCCAGGAGGAGACTGGGGAAGCTGTATGGGGCTTTGGGAGCCAGTACTTGGGGTGTGGCCACCAAGGCCCCAGCTCAGTGTGGAAGCCCCGTGAGCCAATGAGCACCCACCCACGGCCCTGAGGGAAGCCCTGCGCCTGTGGCCTCCCCGCAAGCTGTGCGGCTGACCCGGCCTGCAGCTGGTGCGACAGGTCCCATCAGGTCCTCCCCAGCTCCCGGCTGCTCCTGCCGCCCAGGGCTCCGGCAGATCATGCTATGGGACGTGTCTGTCTGTTGCAGAGCCTCTGCCTGTCTTTGGGCATTCCTGGATGGAAGAGGCCCAGCACCCTGTACCCCTGGCGCCGGGTGCCCGCCACAAGCCGCGTGCGGAGGGCCTGGGTCATCCCTCCCATCAGTGTGTCCGAGAACCACAAGCGTCTCCCCTACCCCCTGGTTCAGGTGAGTGGGAGGAGTGGGGAGGGGAGGGGGGTGGGCTGGTCCCCTCTGGGTCTCCTCATTCCCCAAAGGTCTCCTGGGAGCTGGGGGAGCCCCCATTGCTGTTACAGCCGAGCCAGAGGGGCCACATTTCAGGGCCTTGCCAGGGCTCCGGGCTTCCGACCTGGGTTCAAACCCTCCCCGTCGCCCCGGGCCGCATCGGAATCCAGAGCTGCTCCCACCCGACCTGTGCCTCGGGTGGACACACTCCTTGTTGGGCTGCGTGTTCAGACGTGATCTCTGTCCGAGCATCCGCCGGGGCTGAGTAGATGGAGGTGAAGGTGCACTGCATTGCCTGAGCCTCAGCTACGCACACCCAGAATCGGCCCAGGGAGCAGGGCCCTGAGGACACCAGAGGCTGAGCCTGAAAGGAGGCTGCAGGACGGGGCACCCTTGCGGCCACAGGCTGAGCCGGCCCCAGCCCAGCACAGCTCCTCACTGGGCGCCAGGCCCCTCCTCCAGGCCTGGGAGCTGTAGACCTGCCCTGCTCCCAGCAGGGGAGGGGCCTGAGGGGCTGCGGAGAGGGCAGAGGCCACCGCGCCCCCGGAGCGGCTCTCTCCAGCCCGGCTTCCTGCCCCGCAGATCAAGTCGGACAAGCAGCAGCTGGGCAGCGTCATCTACAGCATCCAGGGGCCCGGCGTGGACGAGGAGCCCCGGGGCGTCTTCTCTATCGACAAGTTCACGGGGAAGGTGTTCCTCAACGCCATGCTGGACCGCGAGAAGACCGACCGCTTCAGGGTGCGGGTCTGCGCAGTCCGGCCTTCGCCCCTCAAGCAGGCCTGGTGGGAGCAGTGTTCCTCCCCATACCAGACCAGGCTTCTGCCCCAGCACCGAGGCCTTTAGGCCAGACCGCTTCCCCTGCAGGATCCAGGCACCCTTAAACAAGGGGCAGGTACAGGGGTCTGGGAGCCAGGACCGGCAGCCTGAGGAGGCAGGTGTTTCGGGTTATGCTCCCATTAAACAGGAGGGCAGACAGGCCCCGTGAGGAGCGTTCCGGTTCTGCCGGGAGGAGCTTGCTGCAGCTCAGGAGTGCGGTGAAAACTCTCAAAATAGTGTTCCGGGGTTTTTTTGAGCCGGAGATTCGCTCTGTCGCCCAAGCTGGAGTGCAGTGGCATGATCTCAGCTCACTGCCACCTCTACCTCCCCAGTTCAAGCGATTCTCCTGCCTCAGCCTCCTGAGTCGCTGGGATTACGGGTGCGTGCCTCCATGCCTGGTTCATTTTTGTATGTTTAGTAGAGACAGTGTTTCTCTATGTCGGCCTCCCAACGTGCTGGGATGACAGGTGTGAGCCACCGAGCCCAGCCCCAGAATTGTGCTGGTCCCAGCGGCAGCCACGGTTCTTGGGGGTGGAATTAGTCAGGAAAGAAACTGCTGATGGCCTTTGGGGGCTGGGGTTCTGAGGTCTGAGAGAAGGGGTAGTGAGAGCCGGGCGCAATGGCTCACACCTGGAATCCCAGCACTTTGGGAGGCCGAGGCAGGAGGATCGCTTGAAGCCAGTAGTTCGAGACCAGGCTGGGAAGCAAAGTGAGGCCTTGTCTCTACAAAACACAAAATGGTAAAATAAATTAGCCAGGGGTGTTGTTGCAAGCCTGTGGCCCCGGCTACTTGGAAGGCTGAGGTGGAAGATCCTGCAGGATGGCGACGCTGCACTCCAGCCTACGTGGCAGAGCAAGACCTTGTCTCAAAAAAAAGAATAAAGGGCAGTGGGAGCTACAGGAGGAGGGAGCCCCAGAGCCCAGAACCCCATCTGCATTCCCTGCAGGCGCCTGCCTGCCCCCAGCCTGCCCTCTCCAAAATGTCATTTTGGGCTGGGCGAGGTGGCCCATGCTTGTAATCCCAGCACTTTGGGAGGCCAAGGCGGGCGGATCACCTGAGGTCAGGAGTTCGAGACCAGTTTGGCCAACATGGTGAAACCCCATCTTTACTAAAAATACAAAAAGTTAGCCGGGTGTGCTGGTGGGCGCCTGTTATGCCAGCTACTTGGGAGGCTGAGGCAAGAGAATCACTTGAACCCAGGAAGTAGAGGTTGGAGTGAGCCGAGATCACAGCACTGCACCCCAGTCTGGGCAACAGAGTGAGACTCTGTCTCAAAAAAAAAAAAAAAAGTCATTTTGTACCTGAAGTAGGGAAAAGACGCTTCCTGCTTTTGCCTCTGCAGGAAGCAAAATTTCCTTTATTTGCCCTGAATCTTCCTTTAGAGTTTGAGAACCAGTGGTTAGGTCCCTTACATAGAAGGTTATTAGAGAGTAGTTTATCATTGTGCACATTCTCCAAAAGGATGGGAGGCGGTTGAAAATGCCCCATGCACAGGGGAATTAAACTTCAGGAGGAGGCCAGGCGCAATGGCTCACGCCTGTAATCCCAACACTTTGGGAGGCTGAGGCAGGCGGATGACCTAAGGTCAGGAGTTTGAGACCAGCCTGGCCAACATGGTGAAACCCCGTTTCTACTAAAAATACAAAAATTAGCCGGGCGTAGTGGCATGCATCTGTCATCTCAGCTACTCGGGAGACTGAGTCAGGACACTTGCTTGAACCCAGAAGGCAGATGCTGCGGTAAGCCAAGATTGTGCCATTGCACTCCAGCTTGGGCAACAAGAGCAAAACTCTGTCCCAAAAACAAACAAAAAAAAAACTTCAGGAGGAACCAAGACCATGGAGAGAAAGGGAAGAGAGATTAGGAACCCTGTGAAAGCCTTACTTTAGTCACACATAAAGCAGGTGTGAGCTTCCTGGCAGCCAAGGCAAGCAGGAAAATTGGCACCTGCCCTGTCTGCTAAGGGAGGGTGGCCCCCATCCAGGGACGTCCTCAGCCACTGTGGCAGATGCCCCACCCTGTGCTCTTTCTTGCCTGTTGAAGTTGGTGTTTCCAGCTGGAGACAAAGTCTGAACGTGCTCTTTCGCATGGGCCTAATGGGAGCCACAGAATTTCAGAGGCAACAGAGCCAGCCCTCGCTCTCTGTTTGAACAGCTAAGAGCATTTGCCCTGGACCTGGGAGGATCCACCCTGGAGGACCCCACGGACCTGGAGATCGTAGTTGTGGATCAGAACGACAACCGCCCAGCCTTCCTGCAGGGGGCATTCACTGGTCGAGTGCTGGAGGGCGCAGCCCCAGGTGAGGCGTGAGCCCAGCCCCAGCGGGAGGGGCTGCAGGGAAAGGCTCTGTGAAGCCAGAAGTCCAGGATTTCCCTTAAGCAAGAATTCCAGAGGCCGCTCAGAGAGTCTAAAAAGAAGCAAACAGGTCTCCAAGGCAGGTCTGTTTCCACAGGTCAACCATGCCACTTCAATTTCAAGATAAATATCAAACCCAAAAATCTGAGCCTGGGGTGGGGCTTTTTCAGGGGTCCTGCTTCTCCCCTAAAAGCAAATGACTTCTCCCTCCTGCTGAGGGGGCATGTGGAGCCAGGCAGACCCCATGCTCACCCTGTACTCACACGGGGTTCGGAGCACCCACAGGCATCTCTGGGTGTGCTCCACCGCAAACCCAGGCTGACCTGCACGCCTCAGCCAGCCACAGGCCTCGCTCCCACCTCCCTGGGGGCCCATGGGAAAGGCCTGGCGGAAGGGCACAGGCCCCTCCATGTCTGGGGCTCCCGGGCTTGGTTCAGGCCTCAAGGCTTGAATCCCGTCTCAGCTTCCTTCCCGTGTCTGTGGCAGTGGCCTCTGCGCCTCGTTCTGCCCCATGTGACAGCGCGTCCCAGCTCCAGCTGTCCTTGGGGGGGGATCACAGTCAGCAGGAGCTTCCCTCCAGGGTGGCCTGAAGCCTGTCCTTCCCACCCCACCTTGGTGGCTCAGTCCGCCTGAGCTGCCCGAGGGGTCAGGCCTAAATCTCAGGAGAGGGAAAGGGCGAAAGGTGAAGCAGGACGCTGGCCCCGCCACAGGCAGCTTCCTCTCAGCACCTTCCCGAGGGCCACCTCCCACAGCAGGTGGGGCTGGGGTTCTGGCCTACAAAATGCGACGTGTGTCCTCCGGTCAGCCCGCCCGTGCATCCTCTGTCACCCTGGACACCAGCAGCTCCTGGAGACCCCCCACTGGCTTTCCCGGTCTGACCCAGCACCCTTGCCTCTGCACCAGGCAGGCACAGGAGCCAGTGCCTGACCCAGGGGTGCATCCAGTGCTCATGTGCTTCAACCCCATAACAGCACAAGCTGGGCAAGTGGCTTCAGCCAAATAGGTGGCCTGGACATGGCATGGCAGGCTTCGGGGGCGGCGGGAAGCATCTGGACTTGGGGGTTGCTGCGTGCTGGCCGGCTCAGTGATGCAAACAGCAGCATGGACTGACTGCCCCATCTGGGGTCAAGCTGTGCTAGACCAGGGAGCCTGTGCACATAAGGTGCCCGCGCTCCCCTCACAATGCCCCCAGCCCATCCGCCCTGTGGACGTTGGTCCTCATGCCTCCCTGTGCTTCCCAGGCACCTACGTGACCAGGGCAGAGGCCACAGACGCTGATGACCCCGAGACAGACAACGCCGCGCTGCGGTTCTCCATCCTGCACCAGGCCAGCCCCGAGCTCTTCAGCATCGATGAACTCACAGGGGAGATCCGCACAGTGCAAGTGGGGCTGGACCGTGAGGTGAGGCGCCCCAGCAGCTGCACGCCCGCACGGCAGGGCAGCCCATCTCCGTGGGTCCCTCTGCCCCCTGCCTGCCCGCCCCAGACTCTCCTGTCCCTGCCATCAAAGGGAAGCACCCCATCACTGCAAGCTCACAGTGGTCCTGGTTCTTGGAGACGGCATGGGGTAGACCCACTGATGGACAGAGACAGGAATTGCACTGGCCCAGGCGGGAGAAGTCTGGTCCAAGTAGGCTGTGAGGGGCCTTGCACAGGCCAGGGCCTCCCCAAGCGGGCCCTCCCCTCTCAGCCTCATGGCAGCGGCTCCCCACTAGGAAGTGACTAGCTCCCTCCGTCAGGGCCTCCGCTGCCCGTCGCTGCCGAGCTTCTGTGCTCCCTGAAGACCCCCCTTGAGTCAGCCCCTCTGGGAAGCCCTCTTGGTTACACTGTGTATGTGGTCTCTGTCCATTTCTGTCCCTGCCACTAACCACGGCTCCCCAGGGCAGGAAGCCAAGATCACTGGTGCACTAGGTGCCCAGCACACATTGGTGCTCCGTAAACGCTCACCCAGGGCACAGCAGGTGCTCTGTAAACGCTCACCCAGCGTACAGCAGGTGCTCTGTAAACGCTCACCCAGGGCACAGCAGGTGCTCTGTAAACGCTCACCCAGCCCACAGCAGGTGCTCTGTAAACGCTCACCCAGCCCACAGCAGGTGCTCTGTAAACGCTCACCCAGGGCACAGCAGGTGCTCTGTAAACGCTTACCCAGCCCACAGCAGGTGCTCTGTAAACCCTCACCCAGGGTACAGCAGGTGCTCTGTAAACGCTCACCCAGGGCACAGCAGGTGCTCTGTAAACGCTTACCCAGCCCACAGCAGGTGCTCTGTAAATGCTCACCCAGGGCACAGCAGGTGCTCTGTAAACGCTTACCCAGCCCACAGCAGGTGCTCTGTAAACGCTCACCCAGGGCACAGCAGGTGCTCTGTAAACGCTCACCCAGGGCACAGCAGGTGCGCGGAAAACGCTCACCCAGGGCACAGCAGGTGCTCTGTAAACGCTCACCCG
>CAUYLG010019195.1:0-85377 GCA_963573385.1 Cacajao melanocephalus | reverse complement strand
TGACCTACGTTAGGTATTTCTCCTAATGTTATCCCTCCCCAATTTTCCCAGCCCCTGCTATCCCTCCCCAAACCCTCAGCCCTGAGCAGACCCCAGCGTATGATATTCCCCTCCCTGTGTCCATGTGTTCTCATTGTTCAGCACCCACTTATGAGTGAGAACATGCAATGTTTGGTTTTCTGTTCTTGTGTCAGTTTGCTGAGAATAATGGTTTACAGATTCATCCATGTCCCTGCAAAGGACATGAACTCATCCCTTCTTATGGCTGCATAGTATTCCATGGTATATATGTACCACATTTTCTTTATCCAATCTATCTTTGATGGGCATTTGGGTTGGTTCCATGTCTTTGCTATTGTAAACAGTGCTGCAATGAACACACATGTGCCTGTGTCTTTATAATAGATCGATTTATAATCCTTTGGGTATATCCCCAGTAATGAGATTGCTGGGATTGCTAGGTCAAATGATATTTTATTTCTAGATCCTTGAAGAATTGCCACACTGTCTTCCACAGTGGTTGAACTAATTTACTCTCCCACCTACAGTGTAAAAGCATTCCTATTTCTCCACATCCTCTCCAGCATCTGTTGTCTCCAGATTTTTAATGATCGCCATTCTAACTGGCATGAGATGGTATCTCAATGTGGTTTTGATTTGTATTTCTCTAATACTCAGTGATGATGAGCATTTTTTCATATGTTTGTTGGCCTCATATATGTCTTCTTTTGAAAAGTGTCTGTTCATATCCTTCACCCACTTTTGGATGGGTTTGTTTGTTTTTTTCTTGTAAATCTGTTTTAGTTCTTTGTAGATTTTGGATATTAGCCCTTTGTCAGATGCGTAGATTGCAAAAATTTTTTCCCATTCTGTTGGTTGCCAGTTCACTCTAATGATTGTTTCTTTTGCTGTACAGAAGCTCTGGAGTTTAATTAGGTCCCATTTGTCTATTTTGGCTTTTGTTGCAAATGCTTTTGGTGTTTTAGTCATGAAGTCGTTGCCTATGCCTATGTCCTGAATGGCCTTGCCTAGGTTTTCTTCTCGGGTTTTTACAGGGTTAGGTCTTATGTTTAAGTCTTTAATCCATCTGGAGTTAATTTTAGTGTAAGGTGTCAGGAAGGGTTCCAGTTTCTGCTTTCTGCACATAGCTAGCCAGTTTTCCCAACACCATTTATTAAACAGGGAATCCTTTCCCCAGTGCTTGTTTTTGTGAGGTTTGTCAAAGATCAGATGGTTGTAGATATGTGGCATTACTTCCAAGGCCTCTATTCTATTCCATGGTCTATATCTCTGTTTTGGTACCAGTACCAAGCTGTTTTGATTACTGTAGCCTTGTAGTATAGTTTGAAGTCAGGTAGCGTGATGCCTCCAGCTTTGTTCTTTTTGCTTAGGATTGTCTTGGCTATGCAGGCTGTTTTTAGATTCCATATGAAGTTTAAGGTGGTTTTTTCCAGTTCTGTGAAGGAGGTCAATGGTAGTTTGATGGAGATAGCATTGAATCTATAAACTACTTTGGGCAGTATGGCCATTTTCACGATATTGATTCTCCCTAACCATGAGCATGGAATGTTTTTCCATCTGTTTGTGTCCTGTCTTATTTCCTTGAGCAGTGGTTTGTAGTTCTCCTTGAAGAGGCCCTTCACATCCTTTGTTAGTTGTATTCCTAGGTATTTTATTCTCTTTGTAGCAATTGTGAATGGGAGTTCACTCATGATTTGGCTCTCTGTTTGTCTGTTATTGGTGTATGGTATATAGGAATGTTTGTGATTTTTTCACATTGATTTCGTATCCTGAGACTTTGCTGATGTTGCTTATCATCTTAAGGAGATTTGGGGCTGAGATGATGGGGTCTTCTAAATATACAACCATATATATTGAGACAATTTGACTTCCTCCTTTCCTAACTGAATACCCTTTACTTCTTTTTCTTGCCTAATTGCTGTGGCTAGAACTTCCAATACTATGTTGAATAGGAGTGGTGAGAGAAGACACCCTTGCCTAGTGCCAGTTTTCAAAGGGAGTGCTCCCAGTGTTTTCCCATTTAGTATATTATTATCTGTCCCATGTGACTGTTATAATGGATGACCAGTGATCATCTTTGTCATATTTACTTGAATCCTGAAGGATCTAATATAACCTCTGAGACCAGTGCATGTTCAGTAGATGTAAATGTTTATTCTACAAATGAATGTTTTCATGAGATACTTTAGAAAAGATCATGCAAATCAAATTTAAGATGAGTCTATTATAAATAGTTTTAAAGTTGGGAAAAAAACATTTCTTTGCATTTATTTCCCTAAGCTCTTTTACTCCAGGTAATCTTGTATGGATGAATACATATTTTTTTTTTCTATGTGAACTTCATGAACTAGATGATAGATGGCTAGGTGTTAGTAATCATTAAAAGAACAAGTTTCTGTACATCTCATTATCATTCTGCCTGTTCACTTGCCTCATGTTTTTGCTGTTCTTTTTGACAGGGATTCGATAAACAAGTGGATGTGTCATATATTGCCAAACATTACAACATGAGCAAAAGCAAAGTTGACAACCAATTCTACAGTGTGGAAGTGGGAGACTCAACCTTCACAGTTCTCAAGCGCTACCAGAATCTAAAGCCTATTGGCTCTGGGGCTCAGGGCATAGTTTGGTAAGCAGAATGGATTTGCCGTATTTTTAAAGGGAACATACTGTGTGCAACTACTAGACACAAACATACAAACAAACAAAACCCCCAAAATAAATAGCATAATTTGGGAGGCCAAAGTAATCCTGCTGAAAATATTATTAGCCTTATGTTTAATTCATTACCCACTTGCTAACAATATATACAACTTGGCTTGTGACATGTTTTTCTGGTCACAGAAAAGAAAATTGTTACACAAGAATCGTAAATAAATCAAGAAAACCAGAGGTTTCTAGTAGTTGCTAATGTATTTATAAAATTTTATTTGCTGCACAGCAAGAAATGAGGGGACATGTCTTAAGATAACAGCAAGTAAAACTCCTTACACACTAGAGAGAGAGAGAAAAGATATTTCAAATGTTTCTATGACTTTTCAAATTCAGTGTTTGAAACAGTTACCTATTTAGAAAAAGTAGTATTTAAAAAATATTTGCCTCATGTTTCCAAAATGGGAAGATTCTGGGCTTCTTGGTAACTATTCTTTTATGACATTGTTGAGTAGCTAATTAAAATTATGACAAATCTGGATTTGATTTACCTGTTATAAGACTCTTGCAAAGTTAATGATATCAGGTTAATTGATAAGCATTTCTTTTACACAGTTTTAATTTATAATGTCACAACCAAATGTATTTAATATAAACTTATAGTATAATAATTGTTAATATTTCCGATGGCTCACACCGTTAAGTAAAAATTCAGGACATGTATCCTGAATATTTATATATGTATATTTATTTATAACAGATATTTATTTATATAATATATTTATTTGTTACTGCTATAGTCATAATGTCCATTTAAAATCACAAACACTTTTAAGGGATGAGATGAATTTAAAGCAAGTTACCATAAACTTAGCCACTTTCTTGCTGACCTTACAGTTCTGTAGGTCAGAAGTCCTACACAGGTTTCACTGGGCTAAAATCAAGATGGTGGCTGGCTGGGTTCCTTTCTGGAGGTGCTGGAGGAGAATCTGTTTCCCTGTTCATTTGAATTGTTGGCAGATTTCAACCCCTTGCAGTTGTGGTAAAAAAAGAAAAAGAGGTTTACAATTTAAAATATTTTAAATGTTTTAAAAGTCATGTTTAAGTGGCTACGTTTATGGCAATTTGCTATGCTAGCAATACTAATACACGTGGTATAGTAAAGATTCTAATATTAAGACAATTCCTATAAATGTCCTAAACTTACCAGTGACAGGAGAAAAGTGTAGTTTCTGGCTACCTTTCCTTGACGGAAAATTGTAGAATATTAACACGAGACAGTTTTCCTAAGATTCTCAGTTCAGATGCTCAAATATTCCTTGGGATAGTTTGATCTTCCTTTGGATAGATCTGCCACAGATTTGTGGCCCTGAAACTGAGTACTGTAAGTGAAAGAAAACATAGACCTTTAATGACTCAAAAATAGATCCAAAGCAGCATTTTGCTCAGGAAGTTAACAGATTATCACAGAAAGATTTGAACATTTTCTAATAATTTTGTAGTATGTTTTATAAGACATTTTGGGCCTCCAATTCTCCTTTTTATAGAGTGGAAATTATCCTTGGCCTTAGGTATAGTAACTGAAAAATTTTTTTATGTTGCCTTTGTCAACTGTGAACTCAGTGGCCTCTCTTATATCAATCATATCCCTTCCCAGACATGTTTCTGAAATCCACAGACCTTCTCTATGAGCACAACTGTCAGATTGCATAATATCTTGAATGTTCCATGCAATCCTGAGTATAGTGACTGGTAGAAATTGTAAACTGGGCATATCTGAGATCTCTGAGGGACATACAAACTGAAACTTATCATTAATTTATTTTACCTTATTTTCTTTGTAGCAGAAATAAAACATGGAGGAAACAATTACAAAACAGATATCATCATTGTTGTGCATGTGTCACCACGTGCAATTTTGTGTGTGTATGCAAGAGAAATTCTGCTTTTCAAGCCTAAGTATAGGCATATGGATACTTATTATGTCACAGAATCTCCATCCTCCTAACTTGTTTGAAATGGAGTCTTGGTTCTACTGTTCTCGTTACCTTAAACTTGTTATTGAGTTCTTACAATCTCTTTCCCCTGTTTAGACTGTTTTATTTCTTACTTATCACTACAGGGAAAAAGGTAATACTAAAATATCTTCACAAGAAATTAACTATTACTATACTGTTTTTCATTTATCATGGATGATAGGTTAAAAATGTCAGTGTTGAGCACAATTAAATAAAAGCTAATATAAAATCTTTGGGAAAAAATGAAAATTTTTCTTCTGTCTTTGAGGGAAAAGAAAAGATTATCTGTTGAAGCACAAACAATGAGAATTATTCTGCTTCACTGTGTGAGCTGAGAAGTTCTCTATAGCTTCATAGATGGGGAATTATAGAATAATCTCTAAGAGGAGTTTTTAGCAACAGTGGTCAGGATTCAGAGGAGCAAATCATTTCAGAACATTTTTCCAATCATCAGAAGAGGGTCTCAATAGTGCTTTTTTCCCGTTTCCAACTCCAGAACAAAAACAAGCATGGGAAGAAATCAACAGGGGTTTCATTGTCTTCACTTACACACTCACATCCATCCTACTGTTTCTTGCCAAGCCAAGGAATATTTTCTACTTTCTCATTTCTGTTTCTAAAGATGATTCAAACTGACAGCCAAAGTGGTGGCAAAAGTTAACAACTACGTTTAGCAGAGACAATTTGCCAAAGTTGATCTGCTCTTTAACGGAAAAGGGCTAATTGTATAGTTTTAAATGTAAGGAAGTAAAGCCATGTTATTTCCTTCTTGGTGGTGTCACACACCATCAGCTTGTAAGTGGTCACAATTCAATTTCACAAGATGATGTTAGGCTGGATATTTACAGCAAACTGTAAGATTAATACAGATAAGAGCATAGAATCATTGTAAAATACCTGTGCCTTGAAAATTAAGTATTTAAAAATAAGATGATACATTTTATGTTAACCAACTTAAAAAAAATCCCACTTAGAGCTAGAGGATGACATTTAATTAAAGTTGAAATAATCATAGTTATAAGATACCCTGGAAATAGTACAGTGGATTAGTTTGTCTTAAATGGAATATATATCCATATATAGGTATATGTACAGTAGTCCCCCTGTAGAGCTTTCTGTGGTTTTAGTTACCCACGATCAACCAGGACACAGAAATATTAAGTGGAAAATTCCAGCAATACTTTGTAAGTTTTAAATTGTATGCAATTCTGAAATATTTCCCTGTCTCACTCCATCTCATCCCATCGTGCTGGGGATGTGAATCATCCCTTTGTATAGGGTATCCAGGCTGTCATATGATACACCTGTTAGTCACTTAGTAGCAGTCTCGGTTATCAGAGCAACTGTTGCAATATTGCAGTGCTTGTGTTCAATTTACCTTTCTTTTAATTAATAATGGCTCCTAAACACAAAAGTAGTGATGCTGGCAATGTGGATGTGCCAAAGAGATGCAGTAAGGTGCTTCCTCTAAGTGAAAAAGTGAAAATTCTCAACTTAATGAGGAAAGAACAAAAATCTTATGCTGAGATTGCTAATGTCTTCAGTAAGCACGAATCTTCTATTTGTGAAATTGTGAACAGTATGTTATTGCAGTTGTTCTATTATTCTTGTCAATTCGCTGCTATGCTTAATTTATAAATTAAACTTTATCATAGGCACATATATGTAGGAAAAAACACACTATATGTAGAGTTCAATGTTAGCCAGTTTCAGACACCCGCTGGGGGCCTTGGAATGTATCTGCCTCAGACAAGGGGGTGCTACTGCAATGAATATGTAATACTAATATATAGTTACTATATATTATATATAGCTACCTATTAATCCAGTGGGTTAATCTTAATTGGTTAGGTATCATATATGTTATTTTAAATATGTATATATATTGGGATATATATCTTTTTGTTTTGCACAAAAATTTGAAAAATCATTTCTGGTGAATGTCCTTCAATAAGTGGTCTACAGTAATAAGACTATGCAGATAAACAATTTAAGATATAAATTGACAGGCATGTTCAGCAGAACCTTAGGTGTTCACATATTCTTCTTTGAAAAAAAAAACTTCCCCCTTTTTAATGTACTCATTTTTATTAAAAGAAAAAAGACACTATTTTCTGTGATGTGTTTAGCAGCTTTTCCCATTTTGATGATGAATTTGAGTCACTCCATCTGCACTCTGATTTAATCACCCTTGAACTAATAACATCCATCCACGAAATGATTGGAAATGGTTGGGAACATCTTCCCCAAGGGGTTGGTAAATATGCACCAGAACAAAAGTGATTGCACCTTGGCCATGTTAAGGCGCATGATAGAAAAGTATTTAATATCTATTTCTTGCTGATAAAAATTAGGAGAAAAATTGATAAAATAAGTTCTCAGGATTCTGTTAAAATTTGCATATTTAAATATTATAGATTCAATTGCCAGTAGTTTAAGATACCTTATATTGTCATCTTTAGTAATTATAGTTAGAAATAAACTTATGTCCAACAAATACTTTTTTCCCATTATGATTTGTCAATGATAGCTTTTAACTTTCAGTCTTTCAGAATCTAAGTTTACTCATCTGTAAAATGGAGATAATATTATCTCTTAGGACTCAAGAGAGTACTAAACAAGCTAGATACATAAAATTGCTTTATAGATCTGAAATTGTCATGACTTTTAGTAGATTCAAAAAAGGTAGGCTTATGATACTTTTTCCTAACAATGGAAAATTGTGAAGGTCAGCACATGTAACCCAGGAAAATGCCTGATTGTAACAGTTGCTTCATCATCACATTGTGTATATTATATACATATTACAGTTAAGAACATGGGATTTAATTAAAAAAAAAAAACTTTACTAATACTCCATCATGGAGGCTGGCAAAGAAGCATTTGAACTTTTTTTTTTCCCCCTATCTTTCATCCAGGGCTTCAGTTAACCAATATTATTTACAATATGTTAGTTTTAAACATTCATTTTTAAATCTGCAACACGGCTTCACAAGTCCAGCTAACCATCTTTAAGCACAGAATACGGATGTGAGCATTTTATGGTTATGAGGTTGGTGACATGAAGAGAGATGGGTAAGATCATCCGGAGGGTTTTCCAGAGCATCACACTTCCTGAATAACACAAAAGAGACTTGAGCAATGGGCCCCAGATGATTTTGTTTTGTTTCTGGAAACATCACTCAAGCTCTTGTGGCACATTTCTCTTAGAGTTTCTAATGAGCCATTACGCTAAATGACACAGATTTAATCGCACATTTCCATTTATCCCCTGACCAGTGGAAATGATTATCCTCTCATCCACATCTGGAATATCAGCACATTCTTCATCCCTGGCATTTTCCATTAATTTTACAATTTCGGACCTTTAATTGCAACCTCCTTGAAATAAGGAACATTGAGCTTCAAATACTATCTTTTATACTTGTAGTAGGTTTAAGGTGGTGATGGCCCAGTGAAATAGGACAGAATAAGAACCTGTAATTCTTCCACCTTTTGCTGTTTTCCTAGGCCCCTTTGCATAGCACAGGCTACAAATAATTATTTACTGTATTTCTCAATTCATCAATAAGACTGGTAAATGTCATTCTTTTCCTTCACCAAGAAGATGTGGTATTTTGAAAAGCAATGCGTGGAAGTTTGATGGCAGTATATTTACAGAAAAAACAATTATACATATATATATAATATCCACATTTCTATGTGTTAACCATAAAGTATGTATATGTCCTTATGTATAAATACTTAATGTTGATGTGATAACTAATGCTGAAAGGGTTGATAATTCATAATCTTAAAAATTATATTTGGCTTTGGAATGTATTATGGACATTCATTCTGAATTCTGTCATTCTTCAGTTAATTTGTAATTTACATCCCTATAGTAAAAACTGACAGCAAGAATTTGTAGCCTGAAGGCATTTTTCTTCGCAGATTTGCAAAAGTCATTTAAATTTCTGTAGATAATTATTCACTTCCAGATGACTATTTTCTGTAAATCATTTGTTGATATAAATGTTAATGTCCCTATTAGAAGAAATAATTAATAAACACATTGTTATATTTTTCAGTTTCAACTTCCACCCTAAAGATTAAATAGTTAAGTGATGCTGATTATTTTTTTTAGAACTTATCTTTTAGGGCATCGGTGGATATTTTCATTGCCAAAGTAAAGTCAGTTTATGGTCCATATACTATTTTTTTTCAGATTAGTCTTGATTAATTGTTAGGATTAAAGTGTATCCATGGTTATATTAAAAAGTAACCTATAGCCCCAATATAAATATCTAATAAGTTAATCCAGCATCATCCAGTGCATCTTGGAAAAGCCAAAATTCCTCGCAGAAAGGAGGCAGTTTGATCAGTTAAATTAAATTATGCTAAATAACAGATGGCAATGGCTGCCCCTGAGGTTCTGGGAAGCATTCTCATTTACTGCCCTAAGAGACCTGTCCATTCCATCTGTAGATAAGGTGGCTTTGTTTTTTGTTTGTTTTTTTAAGACAGTAGGTATGCGTTAGAAATTTTGTGACAAAAAATACCAAGGCTTAGAGGAGCTTTTTATAAAGCTCAGAGGAAAGGTAGTTGGCCCTTCTCTCTACTAAGTCATGTTTCTGGCCTGTTACAGCATCACTTTGTTTATAGAGTCTGAGCTGTCTTGCTAATCATGGATTTGAATGTGGGGGCTGAAGACAAAGGAAGACATCTTTTAGTTTGGAAGACAGAGTGACAGCCCTATCATTCCCTTTGTGTGTTCTCTGCCTCTCATGTGATGGGATTTAAATTTATTTAAAATATTTGACCTTGTCAAGTAAGTTTCACTTTACGTGTCCAAAGTTATGAAGGCAGCGTTGAGCCATTGCATTTTAAGCTTCTGTGTGTGACGGGGAAGTCTGAATTACCATCAGGGAAGCCACTCAGTCACTTCATTTGACATAGAGTTTCTTTTATTTAAATACATGTACCTTAGGGTTCTTATAACTATGCTCTTCTTCACTTCTGTTCTTCTTTATTTTTTATTATTAGAAACATTTTTCAGAGATTTTAATATGCCCATTCATAAAAGCAAGATTTCACTCTCAATCCAGGGAGATGCAACTCCAAATATATTTTTAAAAGTTTTCTTTTGGGTTCACTCAGGACATCAGAATTTGGTTGGGGAGTGTGTGCCCTGCACAAGAGCACAGAGATGAGGGACTTGTAAGGGCTGAAGTCCAGCCTGGACTCTACCCATGGACCCCAGTGCATGGTCACCTCTGCCTCCAGGAGCTGCTTTTCCTCAAACCCACAGCAGATGGGCTATCAGCAATTACTGGATGAACGAACTTTAGATTTGAAGTGACAATGACAGAAACTAAGTTTAACTAGCAAAAATACAAGTTGGAAAATAATTCGTGTACAGAAGATCTACTACATACAGGATGTTAAATAATTCAGTGGCATGATGACTTAAGACACCTAAAGGAAACAGAAGCAATCAGGGAGCAGAGGAAAATTATAAGACCAGTTGTTGTCATGTTAACATTATCCCTCCTCTTCAGTGACCCTGCGTCTCCCATCCCCTTTCCCTCCCTACATCCTTTTATGGACATCTCTCTTTCAAGGCCTCCCTGTTCTCTGAGCCTGTTACACTCCTGCTGGATTAACTTTTTCCCTATCTAGCCAGCAACTGTGAAGAGTGATTTCAGACACTCTTAGATGCTCTTTATAATCTCACCTCCTTGTCCTCTGCAGCTTTGTTTTCCAAACTCTCATCCAGATCAGCCCAAGTGGCTATTTTCTCTGCTCCTGCTGGAAGGCTGAGCCCAGCTGGGGGAATGATATAATCACACTGATTTCCTCCATTATAAGTTTATGAGCTTCATCCTCAGCTGGGCCCTTGTTCCTGCTCAGCAACCATTTTGCATATATGTCTCATCAGCTCCCTATCTATTTCCCAAGGTGGCTGTTACAGTCCTTTTACAGCTTTCATGAAAGCTCCCAATTCCACTTCACCAGCAGCGTTCCTTACAGAAGTTCTTACCTCCTACTTCCCAGAGCAAACAGCTGGACTCAGGCATGTAAACTCTCAATTACCCCTTTAACCTCCTAACTCTTTGCCATCTCCATTCTCCCTGCCCAGCTAGGGCAGCTGAGGGCTGTGTAAGGGGGTGGTTAGAGTGCAGACTCTGAGATCCTGGCTCCCTCTTACCTGTGTGGGATCTCAGGAACTTCATCTGAAGACAGGGCTGGAAGAAATAAATATGTATGTATAGAATTGCTATTAAAGCAAACTAAATTAGTTAATACAGTGCCTGGATTTGCTTAGTAGTCAATGCCTGTTAGTTTTCATTATTGTAGCCGGCCTGGGATATGGCCAGGTTCTAAGGGGTTGGTTTGATTAGGGTTCTGTCTTTTCTAGTTCAATGTTCATAATGCCAGTAAAACAAACCAATCCAGGCTGGTTGTGGTGACTAATACCTGTAATCTTAGCACTTTGGGAGGCTGAGGTGGGTGGATCACCTGAGGTCAAGAGTTTGAGACCAGCCTGGCTAACATTGAGAAACCGAGTCTCTACTAAAAAATACAAAAATTAGCAGGGCCTGGTAGTGGACGCCTATAATCCCAGCTACTCGGGGTGCTGAGGCAGGAGAATCGCTTGAACCTATGGGGGCAGAGGTTGCAGTGAGCTGAGATCACACCACTTCACTCCAGCCTGGGTGAAAGAGCGAAACTATTAAAAAGAGTTTAAAAAAAAAATCCAATCGAAAGCTACAGAAGACAAGATTTGAACTGGTGGCCAGAGCAAAAGGAACCAGAAAGACAGGACTAGTTTTCAAGCCAAATGAGAATGAGATTCTAAATGAGAGAAGGAAGGCAAATGCCAAGAATAAGGCCAGAACTGGATCACAGTGAAATTTGGGAACAATGGAATGAATCTAGAGCAAATGTCATGAATATTATTGTCTGGTGCGTGTTAGTGCTATTAGACTAGGTTGAAGCCAACTGTTTCCTGGTGCCCTCCTACCTCTATGGTCAAGCATTATCTGTTTTATTGATCATGTCTCTACCCTTCAAATGTTTGTATTTTAAAAGTGTTCATCCTCCTTTGGACTATCATTTTTCACACTTCAATGCCTGATGTCTTCTGTCATTTGGCTATGCTTTACTTCTAAGCTCTTGGTCCATGAATTATTTCTGTACTCTTATCTCCTTCAGATTACTCCACAGATAACTCAAATTCACCATGCCCCATATAATTGTATGATATTCTACTCAAACTTGCCTTTCATGATGTATTTCTTATTTGGGGACTGCTATTCCTTCAGCTGCCTCAACTAAAAATTAGAGTCATAGTTTCCTCCTTTCTCTTTCCAGATTGAGTCTAATTGTTTCTATTTCTGAAATATCCCTTCCTTCCATTTCAATTGACCTTTTCCAGGTCTTCATCATACCCCACTGAGCTATCATCATGGGTAGTTAACTGATGTGCCTTTCCCCCTTCTTATCTCTTCCTCTTCTAGTCCATTTTCCACACTGCTTATTATGGGTAAAGTTGCTTACACAATAAAATTCAGATATTTTAGAAGGGCATACTAGTCATTGTTCTCAAATGTGCTGGCCACTTTTATGCTTCGGGTATTTATATGAAGCTATTTTCTTTCACCTGAATCTCTTGACATGCATGCCATTTTCCCTGGGAAATTGCTGCTCATCTTCACATTTCAGTTATGGGGTCACCTTTTTTTTTTTTCCATTTTATGTTTTCTGCAAAGTCTTAAGTCACCTTCCCTACTGCTCAGCAAAAGTAATTGCCCTCTCATCTGTATTATCATGACATGTTATACTTACCTCTCTTTTGGCTCTCTTTATATTTTTATTGCTAATTAAAGTCTGTATCTGCTGCTAGATGATGATCTCCTTGGGACAAGGATTCTGACTTTTTTATCCTTATAGTCTCAAGATTTCAGAAAGTACCTGTTGCATAATGGAAACACCTTAAATGTTAACTATTAAATTTATCAATACCATAATGTGTATGTTTGAACATGTATATACTATGTATCAGATAAATAATAAGACCCACTCATTTCAGGAGTAATATAACAAATCATAAAATGTGCTTATAACAGGCTAGCATCAGCTGTAG
The DNA here is from genome assembly GCA_963573385.1 of Cacajao melanocephalus. Classification (NCBI taxonomy): domain Eukaryota; kingdom Metazoa; phylum Chordata; class Mammalia; order Primates; family Pitheciidae; genus Cacajao; species Cacajao melanocephalus. The sequence continues at coordinate 72,558 of CAUYLG010019195.1, read as the reverse complement.
GAAATAGCTATTGTATGCAAACATCAATTCAATAATTAGAATAATTCTAACTTTCTCTTAAATTATGCCTTTTGGTAATCTAAAGAAGAATTAGTTAGTAATTTGAAAATTGACTTTTCAAATCATTCATTAAATACTATACCAATTTAAATCTGATTTGATAATATTAAAGACCACAGATATATGGCAAGTTTTAAAAGAATCATTAAAGAGTACAATCTAAGGACTTGATAAAAATTTACTAAAAGTATTCTTTCATATTTTGGTGTCAGTGTGAGAGAGATAATGTAGTCACTATAAAATAGTATTTATGGTATCCTTACAGAATGTATAACATTAGCATCATAAGGTTGGGAAATAAGACATGAATGCCATTGATACAGCTAAACTCATTTATTGGAGGTATATTTATTAGTGTCTTTCACATGAGGAGCATTACTAGATTTAAAGGAGATTGAAGAAATGAAGAAAATGCAAATGATGGTGGTTGTCTAGATTCATTGTTTATAAACTGAAATAAAGGAAAAAAGACATTTGGGAGACTGAGACAGGCAGATCACTTGAGCGCTGGTGTTTGAGACCAGACTAGGGGATATGGTGAAACCCTGTCTCTACCAAAACAAAACAAACAAAAATTAGCCAGGTATGGTGGAATGTGCCTGTGGTATCAGCTACTCCTGCGGCTGAGGTGGGAGGATCCCTTGTTCCTGGGAGACGGCAGTTGTACTGAGCCATGATCATGGTACTGCATTCCAGCCTGGCCGACAGATCAAGACACTGTCTTGAAAGGAAGGAAGGAAGAAAGGAAGGAAGTAAGGGAGGGAGAGAGGGAGGGAGGGAGGGAGGGGGGAAGGAAGGAAGGAAAGGAGGGAGAGAAGGGGGAGGGAAGGAGGCAGGGAACGGTTAGGGAGGGAGGGAGGGAAATAGGAAAAATATATTAATAAAAACAAAATAAAATATTTAATCCCATACTAAGATAGCCCATAAATGTACTTTCCTTCAGTGGATATTTATTGAGTCTGACTCATATTAGACACTGGGCTATGTCATAGTGATATAAAGTTGAATAGAAAGGATCAAAGATCCTGCCATCTAATCATGAGATTGACGTAATATATAAATGCCATCCCTGTTCCCGGGCTGGTTTCTTCATATCCTTCCGTTCATATACACTGGTTAGGATAAATCTGGCTGCTGTGACAAATTGGCCAACATCAAATGATAGAAGCTCAAACATGATAGATAGAAGTGTCCTTATTTATCAGGTGAAGATAGGAGCAGATAGGGGAAAGATTTCTCTTCTATTCAGTGAGCTGAGGGGAGAGACTGATGAAAGCTCTGGCGTATTCATCTTGTAATGTGTAAGGGCTCCAAACAGCCAGAAGCATGGAGGCATGCCTGGAAAAAGAAAGATAAAAAGAATAGGAGAAAAAGAAAGGAAACTGTGAGTCTTCATGTAATTTCTAAAATGAGATACAGTTCTGAATATCAGAAAGGAAGCACTTATAATGTAGTTAAAACTTTCTTTTTAAAAGTGTGTTTAAAACATATTAGTAAATCTTGTAGACCATTGAATACCTTATTTTGATAAACTAAATAAATAATCTAAAAGGATTGTAAGTAAATGCCATTAAGGTGATAAATTAAACAGCATATATCTGTGTGTTGGAAAGCAAGAAGAACCAATGATTTCTATAATTTCAAGGGGTGATGCTTTCTAAAGAAAGGTGAAACATCTTGTGCATATACGGCCATTTCCTAATAAACAAGTGAGAAACATCAAAAAAACAAAATCACGCACATGGGGAAACTGGAGCCAGCAAATCTGTAATACTAGAACTCTTTGATTTATCTCAACTTTAAAAACTGAATTCTTTCTTCTCTATAGTACCATCGAATGAGGAGAATCATACTTCATCTTCAGAATAAGACATTAATAATCACAACACAGTAATACAAATTACAGTAATAGTTAACATTCATTGAGCTCTTATTAGGCATCGTGTAATCAGGGCCAGGCCTGGAAGTGGTACGTTTCCCTTTAGCTCACATTTCACCTCCTAGAACTCCGTTAAATGGCCACAACCTAATTGCACAGGAGGCTGAAAATGTCATCTAGTTGAGCTGTGTGCCCAAAAAAAGGAAGAAGACTAGGATTTTGCAGTCTTTTCCCTCTCTAAAATGTCTACCATCCTCCTAAATCTAGTACGATTACCCCTCTGAGTAGCTTCTTCATAACCCTGTATTTTCACAGTGTTATTAGCATCATCACATTATTTTTACTTTGTCTCCTTACATGGTCTCATTTCCCACTACACTGTAAGCTCCATAAGGAAGATTGTCAAGTTTGCCTTCAGTTGAATTTCTAAGGCTTAACACAGCTCCTAGCAGAGTAGGCACTTAATAAATATTGCAGTCAAAGTGCTGATTTTCCTTTCTACATCTGCTATTTACTCTCAGCTCACTGGAATCCACTTCTATGCACTCTACTCTGCTGAAATTGCTCTTGCTAAATTACCAGTAAACTAACCAAAATGTTAAATGCATCAAGTAGTCTCTAGTCTCCATCTCATTTGATTTGGCACTTTGGTACTCTCCTCTTCAAGGTTTCCCTCTTAGTTTTCCAGTTGTAGTTTCCCAGTTCTTAGATGGACTCCTTTTCTGTAAAACTGGTGGTGCAAAGAAGAGCTCTTGGATGTTAATAGCTTGTAATCTCAGAGATAAAGGAAGGGCTACATTTTGTTTTTAATGGCAGGAGAGTGTATTTATTTTATTAGGGAGGAAATGCTAGATGTTACAGGTAGGGTGTGTGGAGAGAAAAACAGAGAGAATGGCTCTGAGACAGACTGTAAGAGGAGAGTGAGACAGAGAGACAGAAGAAGAAAGATACACAGAAAAGGCAAGAAAGATAGAAAGAGATGACAGATACACAGAGGAAGAGGAAGAGAGTATGCAGAGAGAGATGCAGGAAGATCAAGCCGGCAGTTGAGAGACTCCTAGAGAGACATAGAGAGACAGAAGAGACCAGAAAGAAAAGTCATAATTGTTAGAGAACAATTTCTGAGAAAGCGGGATGGTACAAATGGAAGTAGCTTTGGAAAGAAGCAGTAATTCTTTGTGAAAGAGAAACATTGAGAAATATTATTTTTGTTTACATTAACACATCTTTGGTATGCTATACAAAATTTCATCACTAATTTTTAAAAATCATCGAATAGAGATAGAAATTTGAATGGACCAAGAAGTCTTTTGACCCTGGTGCTACATAGGAAAAAGCAATTAAAAGGCAAAGTAGGAAAATTACTAGAAAAGATCACTGGACCCAGAATAATTTTTGTAAAATTGCCACTTTTCTGCTTGTTTGTACTTCAAAAAGGAGAAGACTCATTGGTAGAAATGCTGTATCATTGATATGTTTTTAAGGATTTTTTGGGTAGGGAAAAGAAACTTAGACTTAGCTACTATGTCCATAATGTGCAAATTTGTTCAATTGTGTCCACAGAGTTGTACTTATTTAATATCTCATTATAAGTTTTTAACATTTATATTCCTTTATTTTTGTCCTGAAAGCAAACATAGAGTTTCTAGATAGTGACAGAGTGTTATTACTCAAGGCAACAATTGCATCAGTTACCTATGTCTCCTTCTTTCCTTTCACTGCAATGTTAGAAAAGACAGATGTTATCCTCTATGTGCAAACGGCTTTTTGCATTATCAAAAAGAAATTATGAATCTCAGAGTTCATATAAGACCTGCTATACAGCTGCCACCTTGCTAGGAAGAGAGAGAGAAGAAAAGAGAGAGAGAATGAGAGAGAGTTAGAGAGAGAAACAGAGAGAGATCTAATTTTCCTAAAATAAGTATTCTCTGGGAAGGGAAAGAGAAGGTCCCTATTTTACAATCATTTGGAAGGTAAATGTATGGCTCTGGATTTCACCCACTTTGAAATGAAAACAAATTTCTCTCTGGAGGTCTGTCTACACTCTAACTTCCAAGACTTGTCCTTTAACCAGGTTTTTGCTTTATTTGCTCAAAGAACCCTGACAATGCAAAAACATTAAAATGTCTCTACAATGTAGGTAGTATTATGTACATTAATAATGTAAAATTCCAGTCTGTCTTATAAAGTAATAATATTTTTGGATTCAAATAATCTTGTAAAATTTCTATTTAAAAATATTTTAAAATAACTATTATAAAAACAATTGTTTTTAACAGTCCCTACTTAACTGGAACACAAGATCTTTTAATGTTTTACTTAAATCAGTTTATAAGTGCATGTGCTGTGGCTATATACACATACTTGTTAAGTGTGCAGAAATCAAAATTACCCCCTTAAACATACCTCCAAAAAATATATTAGTAATTTGGTATGTTTTCATAAGAATACTGCTAACTCCTCTTGTATGCATTCAGAAAGTATTTAGCAATTTAGTTTGTAACACAACAATATCACAAACAATATGATTGATTGAAACTATGCCGTGTTCACCTTTATTCTTGAATAAGCTTAGCATTTGATAACTATTTTCCTTGGTTATCAAAAAGCATGCCAGAGGAATTTTGGCTTTTGCCAGTGTAAGAATTTTTTTCATATAAAATACAATGTCTTTGGAGAATTGAAAGAATGTGCATTATTAATAAGATGTTGTAAAAGAAAGTCATTCTTTATTTCATGTCTATTTCCTCATATGCAATGATTTCCTTGGGATTGGGAACCACATCTATTTCATTATATTCCATTCCATTTCATACATTTTAATGAAGCACCTAATGTGTTTCAGGTACTGTATTGGATGCTTGAGCTATTGTCATGAGCAAAAGCAGACATGGTCCTCACTCTCTTTCCAAGTTTTGGTCTAGTAAGTAGAATCTGGTTGTGGATATCCATATTAGAATACACTTTGAGATGTTCTAACAAAGAGACACATAGTACAGTGACTTCAACACTTCTCTCTCCACTGAAGTCTGAGCTCCTGCATAGTTCCAGGTAATAGGACAACTCTGTTTCACAGAAACACAGGAATCATGACAGTGTTGTTCTGTCGACATGACCAAGCCACTAGGGTCACATTCCAGTTTATGGAATGAGAAAAAAAGCAAGTAGAGAGCAAGCTGCCTTTCTATAAGGATATTGATATGGTTTGGCTGTATCTCCACCCGAAATCTCATCTTGAATTATAATCCAGATAATCCCCACATGTAAAGGGTGGGACCAGATGGAGGTAATTGGATCATGGGGACAGTTTCCCCCATGCTGTTCTTGTGATAATGATTAGGTCTCAGGAGATCTGATGGTTTTATAAGTGTCTGGCATTTCCTCTGCTTGCACTCACTCCGTCCTGCCATCCTATGAAGAAGGTGCCTGCTTCTCCTTTGCCTTCTGCCATGATTGTAAGTTTCCTGAGGCATCCCCAACAATGTGAAACTGTGAGTCAATTAAACCTCTTTGCTTTATAAATTACCCAATCTCTTCATAGCAATATGAGAATGGACTAATACAGATATGACCTAAAAGTTGAATATTTCCCCTTTGCTCTCAACCATTGTTTTGAACCTAATCTAACCGTAAGGAAAGCTGGGAAATATATAGTTAGCTGAATGCCATGTGCCTATGTAAAACTAGAGAGTTTCTTATAACCACCAGAAGAAAGGGGATGGATCTTGGGAGACCCTTAGACTCTGAAATAGCAAATCTTCCATTTCTGGATCTGGTAACTGATATCCAGTCCCTCTCCTTGTTTATCTCACTTTGACTTATGGGCCTTGCTTCAAGTCAATGTGCGTTTTATTTCTTGATCTTTCTAAATTGTGTCCCAGCCAGCTGCATTATATGGATTAGAGCCAATAGCTTCTCAAGAAATAGAACAATATAACATAATTTATATGACAAATGAATGAACTAGTGTCTTGCTAGAATGATGCAATCACCCTGTTTGTCTCCCTCACCCTGTTTTCCCAAGACCTAGCACAGTGTCTTGAACATAAGAGATATTGGAAAAAAACCTTCATTGAATGAATGAATGATGAATGAACCCTTTAGAATGTAAATGGATGGCTCTAGGGTTCACCTGCTTTGAAATGTAAACACGTTTCTCTCTGGCAGTCTCTCTTTATTCACTCTTTAACTTCCAAGGCTCGTCCATTGACCCAGCTCCAGATTTCTTTGTTTAGCAAACCCTACCAGTGCATAAACATTAGCATACTTCTCTGAGATAGGTACTTGCTGTGCTTTGAAGATGTTTTATATTTCCCCACCAAAACTCATGTTGAAATTAGATCCCTGGTGTGTGGTTGTTTGGATGTGGGGCCTACTGGGAAGTGTTTGGGTTTTGGGGTGGATCCCTCATTAGCATCTTCGTGCAGTTCTTATAGTAGCAAGTGAATTTTTGCTCTTGAGAGACTGGATTAGTTCTTGCAGAACTGTATTAGTTCTTAAGAAAGTGGGTCATTATAAAGCCAGCATGCCCCTCAGGTTTCCTCCTCTTTGCAGGTGTTCACTTTCCCTTTGATGTTTTCTGCCATGTTGTGACACAGCACAAAAGCCCTTGCCACAAGCCAGGGCCCTGCCTTGGAACGTCTCAGCCTGCAGAACCATGAGCTAAATAAACTTCTTTTCAATTACCCAGTCTCAGGTGTTCTATTATAGCAACACAAAATGGACTAAGATAGGACTATCATATCTATTAATAATGTAAAATTCTAGCCTTCAGCACATTGAAGAAACTTATAGGCTACATTTTAGGTTTAGCCTGTGCATTTGTTCAATGTGCATGTTTTAATGCTATACCATTGTTGCCCTAGGAATGGCTTTTCTTTCTGTCGTAAGATGCTATAGCTCAATGTTAATTTCTCTTTCTTGCATGCTGTAACAGATATTCTTAGCTTTAATAAGAGAATGGTGTCTTACACTTCTTTTGGCTAGAAAGAGTAAACTACTAGTGGTGTAGAAAGTGATGACAGAATATTTCCTTCACACTGAATAAAGATGTGGACTTCGTGACACAATTTCCTCAGGTTAGAAAAGCTCAGGGGATTATCTTGGGTCACTACATTTGAGGCATTTGCTGTATCTCTTTGTGTCTTGTTCAGTGGTTGCCTATCTCATGTTCACTACAGGACTATCATTTTAATATATTTTTGTAAGATACTAGGATCATGTTTTAATAAACTATATCCTTTCTGTAAAGTAATGAATCATTCTGAGCTTGACTTGTACATTGCAGTGTGGCTGAACTCTTTGGAACATGGTACAAGGCCTTTTAGAACCTAAGTCACAAATAAGCTGAATGACTTTGAATACGTTAATTGTCTTCTTTAGATCTTAATTTCCTCATGTCTAAATAAATGAGGGTATTGGGCATTGTTTCAATGATTAATGGTCTTTCTAGCTAAAAATTCAGTCTTGATATGTAGATTATTTGTTATTTAGAGAAACACACAATTTGCTTTTTCTTCCCTTTTGAAATTTGCTGTTGACACAGTGCTTTTGACACTTTGCAAAGTATTTGTTGTGCATCTGGTAAGAAACTGAGCTTGGGATCCTGGGAAGTAATTACTAAGTCTCTAGCAGCCAATAGCTTTGTGTGCATGCATGTGTGTGTATGTGTGTGTGTGTATTTGTGCACACCTGCCTGTGCATACACATGTATGTGTAAATTGTAGCTGGTTGGAATCAGAGTACATACATAAATTTTCCTTTAATTTGAATGACAAAGAGAATATGTAATTTTTACCACTAAAAGTAATATTTTGTCATTGTCCTAACTTCTTTTGATTTGGAAATGTTGAAACAACTGAAATCAGCTTACAGATCAGGTAGAAGTAACAGACTGAAAAAAGTTTATGTGTGTGTGTGGTGTGGCAATATAATAATGGGATAGAGGGCTGGGTGGAGACTTTAATGCAGTTTTGCAAAATCTGATTATTAATTGCAATTAATGGAGCTTGAGTTAGACATTTTCAATTTCTCTGGCTGGTTAAATTTGTGGTCTATGAATACATAATGCAGTCATCACACTTCTACTTTCCTTGAAGATATATATAGGAAGAGAATGGTTAAGGAAATTAGAGCTACAGATAATTTGGAGAGAGGTTGGCTCTTCAGGGAGATAAAAGATGTCTTCAAATATTTGAAGTCACAAGTGTCAATAAATGAGTACACTTACTCAGCTTGACTCCAGAGCACATTCACAGAATTAATAGGACTTGGATTTTGGCTCAATGTAAGATTTACATCAATGTAAAAGCTATTCATCATGGGTTGTCTTCCTTGTGAAGGCATAAGCAACTGGTGACTGATAGTTTTCCTGCAAAAGATGTCCAGATGAACATTTCTTAGGAATATTGTATTTTACATGGAATTTCTTCATTTGGCAGAACGTTGGATTAAATGAAATCTTAAATTTTCTTCCCATTCTAAGATGACAAATTTTTCCGTTACCTCAGAATTATTATTTATGACTACCAATGCTTTTAAGCAAAGAATCTCCAGCTACAAAGTGTCTGAGGTAGTTTGATGTTCAGATTTGGAATGTGTAATCTCCTTATTGACCACATTGTCAGTAAGGACTGACATAATCTCAGTTGGAGCCACCAGCAAGATGTCTGGCTCTGCACCCAAAATCTGAGACAAAAGTCCTGGCTAAGTGTGCTGGGTTCACATATGTTACTACCCACAAAAAGAGTTTTTTTGAATTCAAATTATCTTCTAAACATAAAACTATAGACACATTTCTTTGAGAGAGGTCACATAGTTTAGTCCTGGCTCTTGGTTGTACCCTGTAGACCATTTTAGCTGTAGCCATTAAAAATTTTTATGTTACTGACATGAAAATTCATATTATGGTTGGGCATTAATCTTATAAAATTCTGAAGTTCTCTCTTTAAGAAAAATCACAGATACAAAATTAAGAATGACAGTGAATTATGTACTTAGAATAAATACATCATAACAAATTACAAATTGTAAAAAAGCTGATAAATACCACAGAATCATAAAATCAAAAAAATAGTACTTTATTTTTCAGTTCTCTGATATAATGCCCCTTTTACTGTATATTTTTGGCTGCATACTCTTTTAACATGTCTCCAAGTGAAAATGATTTTGTAATATCATTATCTGTAGAGAAAATAGAAATTCAGTATCTACTATGATCAGTTAAAACATGTTTTGTTATTGATAGTTTGGAAAATATTTTTTTCAGTTTCAAAATTTATTACTGATAATGTCGTATACATGTTTAGAAATGTCAAATTTGAGAAAAACCTTTCCCAGTTTCTTTTATATATAGGCTGTCATATTTGAAAAAGTCTACAGATTATATTCTGCCTTTGTACAATTCAAACTTTGTTTCTCAATCACTACCTACCTATGACATACTTGTATTGTCAGGCACTGTTCATATTGTGATATAACTTCTGGGTCTGCTCCTTGCTGTCGTAAGATTGAGCACCAGATAGGTAGGCCTACTGGTAGCATTATTCTTAGAAATCATATCTACACTGTAAAATGTTGCAATAATTTAAATACATAAGTGACTGTGAAACAACAATAATCCACTATACCAAACAAATATATTCCCGACTTAATTTCCTCTTAAACAAATGTCAAAATATCTGTAGCCACTCTAATTCTACCAGATACAATGGGCATTTGATGAAAAGAAAAGCTAGAATGCAAAGAGACAGTGAAAATTTAAATGGAAACAGCATATGACTTGCTTTATTAAACCTTGTATTAGCGATCTCCAACCTTTTTGGCACCAGGGACTGATTTTATGGAAAACAATTTTTCCACGGACCTGGGGCTTGGGGGATGATTTTGGGATGATTCAAGTGCAGTACATTTATTGTATGCTTTATTTCTATTATTATTACATTGTAATATATAATGACATAATTATACAACTCATCATAATGTAGAATAAGTGGGAGCCCTGAATGTGTTTTCCTGCAGCTAGACAGTCCCATCTGGGGTTATGGGAGATAGTGACAGATCATCAGGTATTAGGTCCTCATAAGGAGTGTGCAACCTAGATCCCTCATATGCGAAGTTCACAATAGGGTGCACACTCCTATCAGAGTCTAATGCTGATGATGATTTGACAGGAGACAGAGCTCAGGTGGTAATGTAAAGTGATGGTGAGTGGCTGTAAATACAGTTGAAGCCTTGCTCGCTCACCCTCAGCTCACCTCCTACTGTGTGGCCCAGTTGAGGACCCCTGCCTTATGTTATTTATGAGTTAGAGGAATTGAAGGTCAGAGAATATTGCAGGTAAATTTTTGTTGAACTTTAGGACAAAATCAATTGGACTTAGCCTTAAAAATGCATTTTTATGACTATCATAGTCAATGTATAGTTTCAAAGGCATATGACCTGTTATTCCTCAATAAGGTAAATATATTTGGTTATATGCATTTCCCAATACAAAAAAAGTGTTGAGTTTGAGTTTTCTTTTCAACGGTCGATAAAGGGCAATATAAAATCATTAGGAATAACTACTACACTACTCAATATTTTAACTCAACATGCATCAGCAATAAAATTACAAAAGAATTATATTCAAGTTTCATATATGTATCAAGGACTAAACAATTAGGTTATTAACTCATGGAGACCTTTATAAACTAGGTTATTAACTCATTGAGACCTTTATGAACTAAAAATTATATCCAAGTTTCATATATGTATAAATAATTAAATAAGTAGGTTATTAACTCATTGAGAACCTTATTAACTCATTTAGACTTTATGGACTAGGACCAATAGTATATCATCTACTAACTAGAAGCAGAAAAGAGATGCAATAACCCTTGGAGTTAAGTCGCAGTTTTGCATTCCTTTAAGTTCATATTTGATAATCTTTTCTGATCTGGTACATTTCAATTTATTTTGTGGCTCCTACCAAACATTTTGGCTGTGTTTTCTCAGTGTTTCAGAGTCCTGTTTCATAATGTAATAGTCCATGTTACTTCTTTCATATAAAATGTTATTTGCATCGTCTCATAAATAACATGATTTTAAAATATTTAGTGTAAAGAAAAACACTTTTTAATGTTAACATTTTACATTACTTACTGGCCTATAAACAGGATTTATGCTGAAACAATTGACTAATTGCGTTTTTGGCACAACATGCTGCCAATAATTCAATCATAGACTCATGGAGCCTCTTTTTTTTCTTTTTATTTTCTACCTTGAAACTGCAATAAAGCTGTAGTTTATGATAAAAACTGGGAAAGAAGTTCTTGTTGTAAAAGAACAGCAATTAGTACAGATGGTAGGATAAATCTCGAGCTAAGTAGGTCCATTCCTAACTGTGCTTTTTAAAACTGATATATTAGTCATGAAATGCAGTTTGGGTTTTATTAAATCCTCAAGTTCAATCCCACATTCTGCAGTGATAATTCTTCATATTTATTATTTTCTCTACTCTTCTTAAAGACTTAAACTATCTGTATGCCTGTTAGCTGGATAGTAAAAACAAAACAGGCAAAAACACCCACTAGGTCTTCTTTATATATGTTTTTCAACTGTCAAAATGAAAATAAGTCAACCATCTCAATGGCTTGAAATTTTTTGTTTCTAGAAAAAGTGAAACATTTGATTTGATATTAGTACCTTATTTTCAGAAATTCTCCAACCCCACTAGGAAATACGGTCTACAATATGCCATAATTTATCTGTCCTTGACTACCCTCATGGAATCATTTCCTTCCTTATACCACTTAGATCTTGTGCCTTATATTAAGATCTACCCCATTTATAAGCTTTCACTATCTTCCCCTCTTCCTTCTTGGCAAAACTCAAATACTTGTTCAGTCCAACTCCTTAGCAGTAGAATCTATAAACAAGCCTGGAGAAAAACATTCACATAGTTTGGTCTCTTCTAAATTTAATACCAACAGGAATGACTGAGCCTTTATCACAGTTCAAGATCTCTAGCCCATCTACATTCCTACTGTCCTAAGCGACAATTTCATCCCTTTACCTCTTCCTCAAAACTCCAACATATTCTTATGCATCCTGTTTCTCATCTGATGATCTTGCTTTCTATTTCACAGCAAAACTAAAGGCTATTAGAAATGAATATCCATAAGCTCTTCCCTCCCACCACATTTACCATGGACTAATATCTGAATCCCTTCAATCTCCCTTCCCTGCTGATGCTATGCACAAAATGTTTTATCCTGTATAAGCTAATCTTGCTCTTGTGACTAGATCACATTTTGTTTGGTCACCTCAAGAACATTTATCTAGCAATTATTCTCTTTGTCATTCTGTATATTTCCTTAAAACAAGACCTTTCCATCAGCATCTAGTATTTTCTCCTTTTGACCTAATTATTTGTTTAATTTGAGTCTATCTTATATTCCTCAATATGATATAGTTCTACGAGTATAAGAAACTTAACCTTACTTGGCAATATCTACCACAGTAAATATCAGCAAGTTTTTGCTTGATTCTATAACATATGACATGGTTTATTAACATGTAAATTTAATCTCTTATGAAGTCTTTTATTTTATCTAAATAAAAATATCTAATAAGTAAGAGAGGAGATATGCTAGAAGATCAGTAAATTGTTGTTGAATGAAGAGATAGCTCACAACAACTTTAAATAAACTTGATAGTCGAAAGTGAGTATCAGCTCAAATTAAAAAGAAATGCGACAGTAGAATTTCATATCCCTGTAGCACTTAGTCGAAAGAAAAAGAGCGATATTATTTTTATAATCCCAAGGGACACAGAATTTAAGTATTCAAACGGTTTCACCTATGCAGCAGTCACTGAATCTATGCATGTGCACACATTCATACATACGTTTTCATTTTTGCCAATAGCACAGAAAGAATATTGGTGAGAAGAGAATTTTTGTAATTGTTACAAGTGAATCTTGTACATTCGGACCTTTCTCCAGACTTAAGCTGCATCACAAAAGAGTGCATAGATAAATCTCTTCTCTATTTTTGAGCTTATTAGTGTTTGCCGCCTCGTGTTCCCAAACTGAGCACACACAAAACCACAAAAGCAGGATGCCCTGTGGAGGGCTGTTAAAATCAGCTGGTCAGGAAATCCATTTGGGGTCAGTAACTGGTTGCTAATGACACCAACCGACAGGAAAAACGTGGAGAGTGCAAGAGCAGGACATGCACTTAGGAGTAAAATCAATATTCACATTTGACTGGTGTGATACTTTTTAGAGAACTGTGCAAAGAAATCTCAATATGTAGTCTCAAAGTGCCAATCTTCAATCTTTGTTTAAAATACTTAGAGAAATATTAGTAGGTTATGTGAGAAGACTGCTATCTAGACCAAACCTTGTCTGAACAATCTTCATGTTTATTTAAAACAAACAAAAACCAACTAACAATTGCAGACTTTATTAGCCTTTTATATGGTTTTACCACATTTCTCAAACACATTGGTCCTATCAAAAAATAATTTTGTGACTTTTGGCTTTTAGTGTTTTCTGGAAGCTCAATTTTTGTTTCTTTTACAGCACAGGGATGCTTGTGTAAAGTTTCAATAGGAGAAAATTCTACCATGCACCAATTGTTTTATTAGCACATTATTCAACCACTCTGAACCTCAGTTTCCTTATCTCTACTGGCTTGCCAAATTTCTGTAAAAATACAGCAAGTTAATGTTAATATCTGTCCAGAAAGTAAGTTCAATTTCTAGTTATTAACATGAAATGATTTGTCATCAACTCTTTCAATTATCTAAATAAATATTATTTAACTCTTTGTTGACCTTGTGAATAAATGAACAAATTCACTGTAAAATTACAATCAGAAAGGCATATAGGAATTTTCTTGTTTACACTATTCATTATAATGAGAATGATACTGCTATCTTAATGGAATAGCTTGCAAATATTTATAGTTTTTGTTTTAATAATAAGGAAAAGTTTAAAATGTTCAAAATTCAAATAATCCTAAAAGAACAAAGGAAAATTAAAAGTTGTCATGCATCACGTGATGTCAGTTGTATCTTAATTTTTCCAATATGTGTTGTGCTCCTATATACTTATAATAAAATATTTACCTCTTATTTCTAAATAGTTTCAAACTTATAGAAAGTTTGCAAGCATAGTAAAAAGAACTATAACAACATTATGATTGTATTAGTCCATTCTCATGCTGTTAATAAAGTTATACTCAAGACTTGGTAACTTAAAAAGGAAAAAGATTTAATTGGCTCACAGTTCAGCATAGCTGGGAAGGGCTCAGGAAAATTACAATTATGGCAGAAGGGGCAGAAAATTACCAGCGTGTCCTTCTTCACATGGTGGCAGAAAGGAGAAGAATGAGAGCCCAGCAAAGGGGGAAGCCCCTATAAAACTTTCAGATCTTGTAGAATGAACTCACTATCATGAGAACAGGATGGTGGAAACTGCCCCATGATTCAATTACCTCCACTTGGTCCCTCCCAGGACACATGGGGATTATGGGAACTACAATTCAAGATGAGATTTGGGTGGAGACACAGCCAAACCATGTCAGTAGTAATACTTACTTCATATGGTTTTAATGAGAATCAAGTTACTCATGTACTAAAGCATTAAGAATTTTAGAAACAAATGAGTTGGGAGCAAAAGTGCTTAGAACTAATAAATATTAGTCATTATTATTAAGTCTTGATTTTGTCAATTGAACAATAGGAATGTCTATCTTATAGGACTATTAGATACATAAAATTTAGAAACCCATGGTTTTTCCAGTCTAAGCTAATGACAGCCTGTGCTATATATACAATAAAACTTACTGAAAGAAATCTAATCCCAGTGTCTAAGATTATTTGAGTAACACTACAATAAAATAAAAACTGCCTACATATAGTTTTTTTTAAACCTAGAGTCAACAATTATATCTAGTCTTTACATTTTAGGCTTCCCTAAGTTTCACATTGATAGCGATCAGTGTGAGGATAAGTTTAGTTAACCTCTGCTAAAATGAATGCAGCAAATTATTTGATATTTGGAAAACATTTACTGGTGGAAGAAAATGCAGTTACACTGTCTTTATATAGAATAAGCTATATAATAAAATTTTGGTAAAAAGAACAGGGTCTATTTGTTACTCTTGCACTTTTCAAACTGGAGTCCTTGTGCCTCAGGGTGAAGGCCAGGCAGACAGGTTGCAAGTACAATGTGCCAGGAGTAGTCAAAGCCACAGGAGAAACATGGCAAGCCTTCCTGGAATCCAAATTTTAGAAAAATATGAAGTGTTATGGGGAAATGAGATTTTTATATTAAAATAAACATATTTTATTATATATATGTATATATTTAATTCCATATACATGGAATTAAAATACACATTTTACAGAATTTTAAAGTATGAAGAATATTTAAAGCCTGTTTGAGTAATGTTCATAGAAATCTAAGGACTATATATTCACTCTCTTCTGCTGTTAGGAGTCCACCAATCATCAGTTAGCTTACTTGTGTATCAATTATTTATTTAGGGCCAACTGTATGTCAGACACTGTACTATGTTCTCAATGCAAAAGTGAACAACACTGATATGGTCCCTGGCTTCATGGGGCTTACAATCAAGTAGTAGCATGCTTCTTTTAAAAAGTTAAGCTAACTTAATTCTCCTAACAACTTTATGAGGTGCATTCTATTAGGTATTTTATTCGTGTTCTGTTAAGACATAACAGTGCTTTAAATACAACAAGCAGGATTCTCAACACAAAATAATGTGGCAGGGATAGTCTAATTTAGATGAGATTTTGTGTGGATGGTGAGGTATGGATTGGAGGAAAGCAAGATTTAATGCAGAGACCATGTAAGGGCCATTTTCTGGTGTAAAACATGGTGATGGAAATAGAGCTAGAGTGAAGTGGATCGATTTGAAAATATACATTGAAGGTACAAATAGGCCTTCTTCATGGATTGAATATGGAGAGATCAGATGAAGAAAATCAAGACAACTTTCCAACTTGAACAAATGGGTACTTGAATGATAGATTGAAGGAGGGTGATTTAAAGTTAAAGAGAAAAATCAGTTTAGGGCATACTAATTTTAAGACATTTCTAAGACATCCAATTAGAGATGTTTAATTGTATGTATAAATATGTACACTTATACAGTTGTACGTATGTTAGGACCTTTGGGAAAAATATCTTAGCTAGAGATAAAATCTTGGCATCTTGAGTAACACAGCATTAAATTAATATATGCTGGCTTAGATATTTAAACTTTTGTCCTTTATTTTATCCAATGCCCTTTTTCTAATATATTTAAAGCCCTGGAAATAAACATTTGGCAATAGTAAATATAATTTTATGCAACAAACATGTAGAGAATACAGAGCTAAATCCTTCGGGATTTCAGCCATTAAGTCGTACAACTTTGAGGATAGAAAAAATACAATGAAATACAATAGATGATAAGTATATCATCATTATGGCACAAATAACCTGCTGCAAAGGAAGAATACAATTTATAAATGTCAGCCTAGATAGTGATTGAGTATTGGAAGTAAAAAAAAAATAGATAAATAGTAGACAAAGAGGGACAGAGTAGTAACAAAGGAATGAAGTCCAGAGCCCTACAAAATAGCTAAAATACATTTTCCAGAGGCAAGAGATGTTAGGAGTCATGCATAGTTGGCAGTGCTGCACCAGTTAAGTCTAGTGGAGGACAATCATGAAGTCAGAGACACTGTGCTGGCACAGACTTTAGGGAAGGAAAAGTAGGCCCATGGGCTGAGCAATGAAGTTTATTTCTGCATAATTACATGTCCTGCATGTAGGAATCATTTCTAATTCCTGTGAGTCACTTAATGAATCTCACCAATTTTACAGGTCTCAAGAAATAGTACCAACCTGTGAGCCAATGGAACCATCTTAATGACTTTAGGTCATTCATTTTAGACATAGCACGTTCTTTACTACAAGGCTACTTTGAGAGTCACTGTGTCGCTGTTGGGTTTCTGGCACAAATAAAAGTTAACGCAATATACTCAATACACTCTTTCACTCCTTAGCTAACTCTGATATCATCCAGACACTGTTCCTCATGCAAGTTGCCATGTAGATTTATGAGAAGAATTTTATTAAGATAAAACAACTAAACATAAATAATACTTTAAATTTTATTGCCAGGAAGTGGCCGAAGGTAGGAATGCAGCAGTAACCCTGGAAGAGCAGTTCCTTGGTTCTGACTCTTTTGTCTTGGGGGAGTGACGTGTGAAAGCTTGTTCAACCAGAAGCACAGTGCCCTTGAGCAGCAGGGAAGCATATCACTTACATCAAATAGGGAACATTTTGTCAATGAAAGCATACACTGAAGTATATTATATTGACGGTTGTAAAAATAGTGTTTTTGAAAATTGTTTTAAACAAACATTTTGGTGAGGCGCTGTGGCTTACATCTGTAATCCTAGCACTTTGGGAGGCTGTGGCAGGCGGATCACGAGGTCAGGAGTTTGAGACCAGTCTGGCCATCATGATGAAATCTCGTCTCTACTAAAAATACAAAAAATTAGCCAGGTGTGGTGGTGTGCACCCATACTCCCAGCTACTTGGGAGACTGAGGGAGGAGAATCATGTGAACCCAGGAGGCAGAGGTTGCAGTGAGCCAAGATCATGCCATTGCACTCCAGCCCGGATGACAGTGCAAAACTCTGTCTCAAAAAAAAAAAAAAAAAGAAAAATGAAAAAAAATACAGTTAATGTTTTATAATTTATATGAATTGCCTAAATGTTTTTTAATGAGAAGAATAATTACTCTTGGTACACCTCATGTATTTTAATCTGCTAAAATTTCTGATATTTTTCTGAAGTCAACTTTTTATTTTATTTATTTTTAGGGTTTTGCAAGCAGTGATTTATTAGGGTTCATTTCTAAAAATGAACAGTTGCTAATTTAATAATTGCAAATTAGGATATGAAAGGTATTTTTCAGGGGTGAGATTCAAGGCCTTGAAGAGCATCACTCCAAGAACACACACACATAGACGTGATTTATTCCTTGTTTCTATTGCTTGATTCTGTGTAGGACTTGCTACTAGCCTTTGGATGCAGACCTTATTTGATTGGGGCAAATCCCACTATGTTACTTTTTTTTTTTATTGTACTTTAGTTTCTGGGGTACATGTACAGATCATGCAGGATTGTTGCATAGGTACACACATGGCAATGTGGTTTGCTGCCTCCATCCCCCCATCACCTACGTCTGGCATTTCTCCACATGTTATCCCTCCCTGAACTCCCCAGCATCCCACTGTCCCTCCCTTGGCTCCCTGCAACAGAACCCAGTGTGTGATGCTCCCCTCCCTGTGTCCTTGTGTTCTCATTGTTCATCACCCACTTATGAGTGAGAATATGCAGTGTTTGATTTTCTGTTCTTCTGTCAGTTTGCTGAGAATTATGGTTTCCAGGTTCATCCATGTCCCTACAAAGGACACAAACTTGTCATTTTTTTATGGTTGCATAGTATTCCATGGTGTATATGTGCCACATTTTCCTTGTCCAGTCTATCATCGATGGGCATTTGGGTTGGTTCCACATCTTTGCTATTGTAAACAGTGCCGCTATGAACATATGTGTGTATGTGTCTTTATAATAGAATGATTTATAATCCTTTGGATATATACCCAGTAATGGGATTGCTGGGTCAAACTGAATTTCTATTTCTTGGTCCTTGAGGAAGCGCCACACTGTCTTCCACAATGTTTGAACTAGTTTACACTCCCACCAACAGTGTAAAAGTGTTCCTATTTCTCCACAACCTCTCCAGCAACTGTTGTCTCCAGATTTTTTTAATGATCACCATTCTAACTGGCGTGAAATGGTATCTCAATGTGATTTTGATTTGCAGTTCTCTAATACTCAGTGATGATGAGGATTTTTTCATATGTTTGTTGGCCTCATATATGTCTTCTTTTGAAAAGTATCTGTTCGTATCCTTTGCCCACTTTTGGGTGGGTTTGTTTTTTTCTTGTATATCTGTTTTAGTTCTTTGTAGATACTGGATATTAGCCCTTTGTCAGATGGGTAGATTGCAAATTTTTTCCCATTCTATTGGTTGTTGGTTCACTCTAATGATTGTTTCTTTTGCTGTGCAAAAGCTCTGGAGTTTAATTAGGTCCCATTTGTCTATTTTGGCTTTTGTTGCCATGCTTTTGGTGTTTTAGTCATGAAGTTGTTGCCTATGCCTATGTCCTGAATGGTTTTGCCTAGGTTTTCTTCTAGGGTTTTTATGGTGTTAGGGCTTATGTTAAAGTCTTTAATCCACCTGGAGTTAATTTTAATATAAGGTGTCAAGATGGGATCCAGTTTCTGCTTTCTGCGCATGGCTAGCCAGTTTTCCCAACACCATTTATTAAACAGGGAATCTTTCTCCATTGCTTGTTTTTGTTAGGTTTGTCAAAGATCAGATGGTGATAGATGTGTGGCATTGTCTCCAGGGCCTCTGTTCTGTTCCATTTGTATATATCTCTGTTTTGGTACCAGTACCATGCTGTTTTGATTACTGTAGCCTTGTAGTATAGTTTGAAATAGGTAGCGTGATGCCTCTAGCTTTGTTCTTTTTGCTTAGGATTGTCTTGGCTATGTGGGCTCTCTTTTGGTTTCATATGAAGTTTAAGGTGGTTTTTTCCATTTCTGTGAAGAGGGTCATAGGTAGCTTGATGGGGATAGCATTGAATCTATAAATTACTCTGGGCAGTATGGCCATTTTCATGATGTTGATTCTTCCTAACCATGAGCATGGAATGTTTCTCCATCTGTTTTTGTCCTATCTTATTTCCTTGAGCAGTGGTTTGTAGTTCTCCTTGAAAAGGTCCTTTACATCCTTTGTTAGTTGTATTTCTAGGTATTTTATTCTCTTTGTAGCAATTGTGAATGGTAGTTTGCTCATGATTTGGCTCTCTATTAGTCTGTTATTGATGTATAGAAATGCTTGTGATTTCTGCACATTGATTTTGTATCCTGAGACTTTGCTGAAGTTACTTATCAGTTTAAGGAGATTTTGGGCTGAAAGGATGGGTTCTTCTAAATATACAATCATGTCATCTGCAAATAGAGACAATTTGACTTCCTCCTTTCCTAATTGAATACCCTTTATTTTTTTTTTTCTTGCCTAATTGCTCTGCCTAGAACTTCCAATACTATATTGAATAGGAGTGGTGAGAGAGGGCATCCTTGTCTAGTGCTGGATTTCAAAGGGAATCCTTCCAGTTTTTTCCCATTCAGTATGATATTAGCTGTGGGTTTGTCATAAATAAAAAAATTATTGTTTTGAGATATGTTCCTTCAATGCCTAGTTTATTGAGAATTTTTTAACACGAAGGGCTGTTGAATTTTGTCAAAGGCCTTCTCTACATCTATTGAGATAATCATGTGGTTTTTGTCTTTGGTTCTGTTTATGTGGTGGATTATGTTTATAGACTTGCATATGTTGAATCAGCCTTGCATCCCTGGAATGAAGCCTACTTGATCATGATGGATAAGCTTTTTGATGTGCTGTTGCAATTGGTTTGCCAGTATTTTATTGAAGATTTTTGCATCTATGAGTGAAGTTTTCTTTTTTGTTGTTGTTGAGTCTCTGCTGAATTTTCTATCAGGATGATATTGGTCTCATAAAATGATTTGGGAAGGATTCCCTCTATTGTTTGGAATAGTTTCAGAAGCAATGGTACAAGCTCATCTTTTTACGTCTGGTAGAATTTAGCTGGGAACCCATCCGGACCTGGACTTTTTTTGGTTGGAAGGCTATTAATTGCTGCCTCAACTTCAGCCCTTGTTTTTGGTCTATTCAAGTTTTCAGCTTCTTCCTTGTTTAGTCTTGGGAGGGTGCAAGTGTCCAGGAATTTATCCATTTCTTCCAGCTTTACTGGTTTATTTGCATAGAATTTTTTGTTGTAATCTCTGATTGTAGTTTGTATTTCTGTGGGATCAGTGGTGATATACTCTTTTTATTGCATCTATTTGATTCTTCTCCCTTTTCTTTTTTATTAATCTGGCTAGTGATCTATTTTGTTGATCTTTTCAAAAAACCAGCTCCTGGATTTATTGATTTTTTGAAGGGTTTTTTGCATCTCTATCTCCTTCAGTTCTGCTCTGATCTTAGTTATTTCCTGTCTTCTGCTAGGTTTTGAGTTTTTTTGATCTTGCTCCTCTAGCTCTTTCAATTTTGACCATAGGGTGTCGATTTTAGATCTTTCCTCACTTCTCATGTGGGCATTTATTGCTATAAATTTCCCTGTAGACACTGCTTTAAATGGGTCCCAGAGATTCTAGTATGTTATGTCTTCGTTCTCGTTAATTTTGAAGAATGTCTTTATTTCTGCCTTCATTTCATTGTCTATCCAGTCAACATTCAGGAGTCAGTTGTTCAGTTTCCATGGGGCTGTGCGGTTCTGAGTTAGTTTCTTAATTCTGAGTTCTAATTTGATTGCCATGTGGTCTGAGAGACTGTTTGTTATGATTTCCATTCTTTTGCATTTGCTGAGGAGTAATTTACTTCCAATTATGTGGTCAGTTTTAGAGTGGGTGCAATGTGGTGCTGAGAAGAATGTATATCTGTGAATTTGGGGTGGAGATTTCTGTAGATGTCTATTAGGTCTGCTTGGTCCAGATCTGAGTTCAAGTCCTGGATATCCTTGTTAATTTTCTGTCTCATTGATCTAACATTGACAATGGAGTGTTAAAATCTCCCACTATTATTGTGTGGGAGTCTAAGTCTCTTTGTAAGTCATTAAGAATTTGCTTTATGTACCTGGGTGCTCCTGTATTGGGTGTGTATATATTTAAGATTGTTAGCTCTTCTTGATGTATTGATCCTTTTACCATTATGTAATGCTCTTCTTTGTCTTTTTTGATCTTTGTTGATTTAATGTCCATTTTATCAGAGACTAGGATTGCAACTCCTGCTTTTTTTTGCTCTCCATTTGCTTGATAAATCTTCCTTAATCCCTTTATTTTGAGCCTATTTGTGTCCTTCCATGTGAGGGGGTTTCCGGAATACAGCACACCGATGGGTCTTGACTTTTTATCCAATTTGCCAGTCTGTGTCTTTTGACTGGGGCATTTAGCCCATTTACATTTAAGGTTAATATTGTTATGTGCGAATTTGATCCTGCTGTTTTAATGCTAGCTGGATGTTTTGTGTGTTAGTTGATGCATTTTTTTCATTGTGTTGATGGTCTTTACCATTTGGTATGTTTTTGGAGTGGCTGGTACTGGTTGTTCCTTTCCTTGTTTAGTGCTTCTTTCAGGAGTTCTTGTAAGGCAGGCCTGGTGGTGACGAAATCTCTCAGCAATTGCTTGTCTGTAAAGGATTTTATTTCTCCTTCACTTATGAAGCTTAGTTTGGCTGTATATAAAATTCTGGGTTGAAAGTTCTTTTCTTTAAGGATGTTTAATGTTGGTCCCCACTCTCTTCTGCTTGTAGGGTTTCTGCAGAGAGATCTGCTGTGACTCTGATGGGCTTCCCTTTGTGGGTAACCTGACATTTCTTTCTGGCTGCCCTTAGCATTTTATCCTTCATTTCAACCCTGGTGAATCTGAGGATTATGTGCCTTGGGGTTGCTCTTCTTGAGGAATATCTTTGTGATGTTCTCTGTATTTCTTGGACCTGAATGGTAGCCTGACTTGCTAGGTTGGGGAAGTTCTCCTGGATAATATCCTGAAGAGTGTTTTCCAGCTTGGATTCATTCTCTCCATCACATTCAGGTACACCTATCAAACGTAGATTAGGTCTTTTCATATAATCCCATATTTCTTGAAGGCTTTGTTCATTTTTTTTCACTCTTTTTTCTCTATTCTTGCCTTCTCATTTTATTTCATTGAGTTTATCTTCAATCTCTGATATCCTTTCTTATGCTTGGTTGATTTAGCTATTGAAACTTGTGTATGCTTGATAAAGTTCTTGTGCTGTGTTTTCCAGCTCCATCAAGTCGTTTATATTCTTCTCTGAGCTGTTTATTTTATTTAGCATCGCATCTAACCTTTTTTCTAGGTTTTTAGTTTCTTTGCACTGGGTTAGCACATGTTCTTTTAGCTCTGAGAAGTTTGTTATTACCCACCTTCTGAAGCCTGTTTCTGTCAATTCATCAGATTCATTCTCCATCCATCTTTGATCCCTAGCTGGTGAGGAGTTGTGATCCTTTGGAGGAAGAGAGGAGTTCTGGTTTTTGGTGTTTTCATCCTGCTTTTTGCACTGGTTTCTTCCCATCTTAGTGGCTTTATCTACCTGTGGTCTTCGTAATTGGTGACTTTTGGATGGCGTCTCTGAGTGGACATCTTTTTTGTTGATGATGAAGTTATTTCTTTCTGTTTCTTAGTTTTCCTTCTGACAGTCAGGCCCCTCTGCTGCAGGACTGCTGGAGGTCCACTCCAGACCCTGCTTGCCTGGGGATCACCTGCGTCGGCTGCAGAACAGTAAGGGTTGCTGCCGGTTTCTTCTGTTATCTTCATCCCAGAAGGGTACCCGCCAGATGTCAGCCTGAGTTCTCCTTTATGAGGTGTCTCTTTGGGTACACAGGGGTTAGGGAGCTGCTTGAGGAGACAGTCTGTCCCCTGTAGAGCTCAAGTGCTGTGCTGGGAGCTCTGATGTTCCATGCAGAGATGCTGGGCAGGTACATTTAAGTCTGCTGCAGCGGAACTCATAATCACCTCTTTTCCTAGGTGCTCTGTCCTAGGAAGGTCGGCTTTATTTATAAGTTCCTGTCATGCTGCTGCCTTTTTTCATAGATGCCCTGCCCTGCACGGAGTAATCTACTCACAGTCTGCCAGCAGAGGTACTGCTGAGCTGCCATAGGCTCTGCCCAGCTGCTGTGTGAACTGCCTCAGTAGTGGTGGACTGCCTCAGTAGTGGTGGTCACCCTTTCCCCCACTAAGCTGGACTGTCCTGGGTCCAGCTGCACTTGCTGTGAAACTCTCAGTCCAGAGCATTTCAGATTGCTTGTTTCGTGGGGGTGGTACCTGCTGAGCCAGATCACCTGGCTCCCTGTCTCTGCCCCCTCCCTTTCAGTTGAATGGGCAGCTCTGTCTCCCAGGCGTTCCAGGTGCCAGTTGAAATGGCTGCCCAGATTTGTGTGAGTTTCTGTGCGCCAAGCCGGCACTGGCTGAAACCGTCATGCTGAAAACTTGTGGCACTTTTCGGCCCGCAAATCTCCTGGTCTCTGGGCAGTGAAAATTTGTTTGGAAATGTGGTGGCCACTCACCCTCTGCGTTGCTCTTGCTGGGAACTGCACTCTGGAGCTGTTCCTATTTGGCCATCTTGGATCAGAGCCAATTTTCTAAGATTCTTTTCAGCTTCAAGATTTAATTAATCAATGAAATAACAAGGAATTATGATTTCAGCTGGTATGAAAGAAAACAGAGTCACATGAATCCAGTATAGTTTATACTCTGCTCATTAAGGTTTGTTGAGAATAGAGGAAGAATGGATGAGAACATGATGTTTGAGAACAGAGTGATGGTGAGCTTAAGTGGAAAACTGCCATTTAGAAGATAAGAAGAAGATCAGAATAAAAACCTAGCTAGAAAAAATGTGGCATGAGATCTGAAAGACGAGACTGATATTTGAAGTGATCGGAGCTCGAGATCAGTCTTTGTGAAAAAGCATTAGATCAAGAAGTGAAATGGTAGATTTGTTAGCAGCAAGGCTGAGACGGGCCATAGCAAAGTTGATCACATGGAAGAATATCCAATGTCTAGCTGGGAGCGATTTGAGGGCAGGCATACATTCTGAGCTTTTCCAAATAAGCATATCTACACAGCATCTAACTAAATACTCTACAGTGTGTTCACTAAGAATACATGTGCATCAGATGTTGAACACAGACCATCTTGTGATGTTAATGACACACTTGTTTTATACTCAAACAGGAGCCCAAACTGTTTCTGTTCCATGATAGACATGAACTTACAACAAAGTGCTATTTATTAACCATACCAAAGGAAAAAAAAACAGGCCAAACTCAGAGACTTTGTCAATAAGAATTTGCTGACGCTATTTTGAAAAACAAAATGAAATCAGATAAGCCAGCTTGGAAAATAGTGAGGAAAGTAAATATATCTCTCCAAAGAACACGAGTATTTGCTAAAATACGGAATAATTACTTTTGTAGGCAGCAATGAAATACTACTGACAAAAATGATTCACTGCATGAAAACTGGCAGTCCAGTTGAGGTCTTGTAAGAGTTGTACAGGAAGCCAAGTTTATTGGGAGGAACCTGAGAAGAGCTTAGTTCTCCAGATGAGAGAATACAGGCTAACACTGCTTTTGAATTTGAAATGAATCTGCCACTAGGAATGGCAAGAATATAAAAGATGGGAAAAAAGCAATTGGGAAGAAAAGAAAAATAATGCTTGTTTCTAAGAATGCTGCTGCTTTGTTTTATGAACTAGTCTATTTGTTTTGGCTCCAACTAAACTCAAGAATGTTTCTGCATATTTTACAGTGTAGTTTATAGACATCAAAGGAACAATCTCCCCTTTCATCATTATTTACACATAAAAATAATGCAATTTGTGGTACATGTAAGATGTTACTTCTTAAAAAGCTCTCGAGTCTAATTTATTAATTGCTTGAGATTTAAAGTTAAACAAGGGTGAGATGCAAATCATCTGTTACTCTGAAATATTTTACCACCAAATCTTGTTTTATTAATGAGATGTTGAACAGCCATATGAATATTTATTTAGGTGGTTAGAGGGCTTTATGAAGAATCCTGCAGCAAGTGACAGACATAAAAGCTAAAGGGTTCTGCTTCTCTTGAAAAAATGGGGGTTGTTCTTTGTTTTTAATTCCACTTTTTCCTCTGTGTTTCCAACATTAAAGCATTCCTGTAACCCACCAACCATCCCGGCTCTCTTGCTCCAAATCTTTTGCTTTTGCTGCTATTGCAGTTGCTATTATAGCCATAGCATCCCAATGACAACTTGGGAAATAACAGCTTGGTCCTTTTGGATGGCAGGACGGCATCACATTAAATTTTGCCAATTATATACACTAGGAAAACATATGTGTACTACTAGATTTATTTTGCTTAATTTACTGATTTTGGTTCAGTTCCTTCGAGACTGTATCATTTATCACGCTATATTATAGATTTCCTTATGCAATAGCAACAAGTCCCTTAAAAATAACTCTATAGAAATGCAAAACAGAAGTTAGTCAAATTGTCTCATGATTTATAAGGTATACTT
Organism: Cacajao melanocephalus; assembly: GCA_963573385.1. Taxonomy (NCBI): domain Eukaryota; kingdom Metazoa; phylum Chordata; class Mammalia; order Primates; family Pitheciidae; genus Cacajao; species Cacajao melanocephalus. Next base: position 46,377 of record CAUYLG010019195.1, on the reverse strand, counting down.
AGGCAGTATACTTACGATAATATAATGGTTTATTCATAACTTCACTTTTCTTTCACTAGCATGTAACTACTGTTGGAAAAAAAATATATGTATTCACTACTTATCTAGAAATGTTTACACACTTGTACAACATATGCACACGTTGTATTTTCTTTCTAAAAAAGTATATATATGTCTCAACCTATACTTGTAAACATAGGATCAGGTGCACTAGTGTTTGAAAGACTTCTGAAGTCAGGTGTTAAAGTTCTATAGCAACAAAGATGATCTGAGATGAAGTCCACCAACAGGCTGGCTCTCAGCCCAGTTCTGCTCCAGGGGCAATTCTTCCCATTTCAGTCTAGCCCCTTCCCCACTTTCACTGACCAGCCCCTCCTGTTGCCCCCAAGGCTGCCTGCTCCACCCCTGCAGACATCTTCAAGCTCTATTCCTCAGGTTGCTAAATGACTTCCTTGCCCTCTTGTTCTCGCCCTCTTGTTCTCCCTCCCCCCTCCAAATACCACCTCCTAGTCCTTCAAGTGAGATGATCTCATCTAATTGTTAGGAAGAAAGTGTCTCTGATTAAACAGTTTCACATTAGAGTGTGAATTACTTCAAGTGGTTTAATATGTTAACACATCAAGGATATTTAAAATTTAAAAGAGGATTTTGTTAAACTGAAGGCTTAGATATTTAACTAATCTAAAAATTGTGTGTGTGTGTGTGTGTGTGTGTGTGTGTGTGTGTGTGTGTGGATATGGGGCCATGGGGCCATGGGGTCCCTACTTCTCTTAACACCAAGGTTGGTGCCGATGTGTTTAAAGCTGCCTTAAAACCAAACAATAATAGTCATAAAATAAATTAACATATTTAGTAACCAAGGATTACTAATATATAATATATATATTTAATATATATATTATATATATAATATATATATTATACATATATAATATATATATTATATATATAATATATATATATTTTTTTTGAGACAGAGTCTCACTCTGTCACCCAGGCTGGAGTGCAGTGGCACAATCTCAACTCACTGCAACCTCCACCTCCTGGGTTCAAGCAATTCTCCTGCCTCAGCTTCCCGAGTAGCTGGGATTACAGGTGCGCACCACCATGCCTGGCTAATCTTTTGTGTCTTCAGTAGAAATGCAGTTTCACCATGTTGGCCAAAGTGCTAGGATTACAGGTGTGAGCCACTGTATTAGTCTGTTTTCATGCTGCTGATAAAGATGTATCTGAGACTGGAAAGAAAAAGAGGTTTAATAGCACTTACAGTTCCACATGGCTGGGGAAGCCTCAGAATCATGGTGGAAGGCAAAATGCACTTCTTACATGGTGGTGGCAAGAAAAAAATGAGAAGGATGCAAAAGCAGAAACCCCTGATAAACCCACCAGATCTCATGAGACTTATTTGCTACCACCAGAACAGTATGGGAGAAACTGTTCCTATGATTCAAATTATCTCCCACTGGTTCCCTCCCACAACACATGGGGATTATGGGAGTATAAGATGAGATTTGGGTGGGGACACAGAGCCAAGCCATATCAGCCACCATGCCAGGCCACTAACCAGGGATTATATTCTTTAAATCAATGAAGTTTTTATGTTTGACCACCCAGTACTGTGGGTGTTATGCAGAAACCAAAAGTATGAGACATGAAACAATAAAAGAATTATTAAGGATTAATAACAGGACCTCAAGAAGGTGTAAGGTTCCTGAGGACTGGGACAGTCAGCAGAGCTTCATGGAGGAGGGAGATAAGACCCTGAGATTCTAGGACTTGTGAGTCTGAGAGTTAAAGATGCTGCTGAGGAGGAAGGTGAACAGCATGAGAGAGGGAAGGCTGCATGGCTGGTGAGACGCTTGTGGACGGTGAGAACCAGCTTGACTGGAAGAGAATGTGTGTGTCAAGGAGTAGTGAGAAACATGAACAGGCTCTGAAAGCCAAGCACAAGAGTTTGATAATGATGTTATAAGCAACTCTCTAAATTCAATTTAGTCACATGACATCGTAAGAAATTAAGACATCATCAAAAGATATAAAATTAAAAAATGGAAAGTCCTATTGCCCTCAAATAATCACTCTTACCCATCTGGAGACCTATTCGGAACATTTTTTTAATGTATATGACATGCTGCACTGTTTTCACTTATTCCATATTGGCAATCTTGCCTCATTTTCAAAGAGATCTACTTCATTCCTTAAAAATGGCCTCATTCCATTGTGTAGATGTATCATAATTTGTTTTCCCCAGCTTTTTGCTCAAACAATCCTGCACAGATATTGTATAGACTTGCAAGTATATCCAGAGATAGATTCCTGTCAGGGGGAACTGCTGGCCCTAAGGTTATGTGCATTCCAACTTGGGTAGATCTGACTACACTGCCCTCCATAGAGGCCACACTGGTTTACATTCCCAGAAATCGGGCATGAACCTGCCTGTTTCCCTATATCTTCACCATTGAGCATATTTTCAAAATCAAAATTTATGCCAGTCAGGTGGTAATCCATCCCTTCAAAACTCTGAGCTTTTGATTTACATTTATTTGATTGTGAGTAACAAAGAGCATATTTTTTTCATAGGTTTGCTGGACATTGATGTTCTGTCTATGAATTCTGCATTCATGTTCTTTGCTCTTTTTTGTCCACTGGGTTGCTAGTTTTCCTATTGGTTTCCAAACCCTTTTTGTAAGGCAAGGACATCATAGTGATTTAAGATGTTTCTGGCAGAGTTTTTCACACTGGACTGAAGCTGAGAGCCTTTGGCAGGGACATTGGCTGAAAGGAGGCTGTTTTCAATCAATTGCAAGTTGAGAAGGGCTCTGAATAGGGTCATATCACAGGAATAAGAAATACATTCAAGGACTCTGGTGATAGATGAGTTAAATTGGGATGAAGGAAAGAAAGGACAAAGATGAACTCAAAGTTTCTAACAGGAAACAGAAAGACTGGGGGTAACCAGTCTTTAGACCAGAAAGAAGGGCCAATTTGGAAGGGGAGATAACACCTCAATATTGTAGATAGTGACTCTGAAATAGCAGTGCATCTCCAAAAGAAGATGATTTACAGGCATGTAAGATGTAGGATCCAACTAGGAATCAGGCCAGGGATTCTGGGAATTATCTCTACAGAAGTGACAGCTGACATCACAGAGGAGATGATCTCAGTGTAGAAAAGAAAAGGAGAAGCAAAGCCCAGGACATACACTTGAGGAACACCCACTGGGAGGAAGAGAGACCAGCAGAAGAGAGACAAGTAAAAGAAGTATCATATAAGCTAAGAGAAGAGTATCTAGATCAAGGGTTGGCAAACTATAGCCAGCAGGCCAATCTTGCACTTACCTTGTTTTTGTCAATAAAGTTTTATTGGAACATAGCCAGGCCCATCTGCTGACATACTGTCTATGGCTGCTTTCAGGACACAGTGCTAAGAGCTGAGTAGCTGCAACTGGGACTATATGGCCTGCAAAGGCTAACATTTTTACCAGTTGGCCCTTTACAGAAAACACTTGACAACCCCTCTTCTAGAAGGAAAATTGTTGGTCAATCAACGTAGTCAAATGCTACAAAGAGTTAGAGGATGATCAGAAGTAGAAAAACACTATGGAATTTGGAGAAGAGGTAATAGGCTACTCTGTAAACTTTCTGTATTATGTTGGGATTACAAAAGGGACTTTAAGACAATAGATGGAAGAGTTGAATCATATACACATCAGAAAAAGAACAAGAGATTGGTTGTTAGCTAAAAAGAGTTGCAAGAGAAATAATGTCATATAGTCTATCCACTTGTCTGACCATACTCTTCTTGGGATGAGAAGGTTGAGCTTAGCCATGATCATAGGGACTGGAGTTGTGAGTCAATTTCATCAAGGATATGGGAGAAAGGGAACTGCTGTGGCAGTGGTATTTGAGTAAATGTATTCAAGCACATTTACTGCACCTTATCCCCTTGTGGTATAATGGCCTATAGTACAGCATGTTACTATACTGTAACATGACTGTATCATTACTATACAGCAGGCAATTATCTATATATATCTCAACACAGACAAGGTACAGTAAAAATATAGTATATAAGACAAAAAATGGTCACCTACATAGGGCACTGACCATGAATGGAGCCTGCAGCACTGGAAGTTGCTCTGGATGAGTCAGTGGGTGAGTGTAAGTGAATGTGGAGGCCTAGGACACCACCGTACACTACTGTGGACTTTATAAACACTCTACACTTGCTACGCTAAATGTATAAAACATTTTCTTTCTTCAATAATAAGTTAACCTTAGCTTACTGGAACATTTTCACTTTATAAACTTAAAAATTTTTTTTAAACTTTTTGACTCTTTGGTAACAGCAAACATTGTGCAGCTCTACGGAATTTTTTTCCTTTTTTAAAAATTTGTTTTTATTTGACAAATAATAGTTGTACATATTCTATTTTTCTTTATTTTGTTATTCCGTAAGGTTTTTTTCTATTAATTTTTTTATGTTTACTTTATAAACTTTTTGTTAAAAATAAGACACACACACATTAGGCTAGGCCTACAAAGGGTCAGGGTCATTAAGAAGTTACTGGGCGGTAAGGATTTCTCATCATTTATTTCATCATAATCTTATGGGACTACCACCATCTATGTAGTCCATCTTGACTGATATGTTATGTGACATATGACTGCATATGCAAATATGTGCATATACACCTATGTAGTATATATTAGGCTGGTACAAAAGTAATTCGCACCACCTAATACACATTAAATTGATCATTCAGTAATTTTGTTTGCTGAGGCTTACATTTATGTCATTCAATGATCATTATGTTCATTATACTGCCTTTGAACTATCTCTGATACAGTTTAGAATTATTAACGATTAACAATGTCCAAGTAATTTTTTGTTAAATTTTTAAAATGAAAAAACTAAATTATCCATATATATTCCAATAGTTTATTAAGCAAAGCACTTCATTTTGGACCATGCCTGGGCAACATGGCGAAACCCCATCTCTACTAAAAATACAAAAACTAGCTGGGCTTGGTGACGTGCATCTGTAGTCCCAGCTACTAAGGTTGGGGGCTGAGGAGGGAGGATCGTTTAAGCCCAGGAGTTGGAGGCTGCAGGGAACCGAGCTTGTGCGACTGCACTCCAGCCTGGCCAACAGAGTGAGATCCTGTCTCAAACAAAGAAAAAAGACCTTATATAGTCACCTCGTGACTTCCGAAGAGTACAATTTAGTTAGTCATTGGTGAAGAGGAATCTATTTTCACCTGTGTTCTTTTGATCACTCTCTCTACTCACACATTTGTGCATTTGCTCATCAAACCTTGACTGATTCCTTAATGTACACAAGGCAATGTTCCAGGGGCTAAAACTATCTTTCGTAGCACTTGAAGGATTTTGTCCACACAGCAAAGAATCTTATTTGACTAGTTTTAAAATAAAATAAAAATTGCCAAAGAATAGAAGAGGAGGGACGGTAGGGTAAAAAAAAAAATACAAACTTTTGAGACAAAACTGTTCATTTCTTCTCTGCTCATTTATTGCTATTGCTTCTCCTTGCTCTAGGAAGCAAGGTCATAATTCACTGCCACAGTGCATCCAAGCTTATCTTCTACAGCATTCTTCCTGAAAAATGGCACTTATGCTTTATGCTACTATGACTGAATGGCTCTGTCTTCCTTTCTGAGTGAGCAGGGAAACCTTCTTAGGTGGGATGGAAAATACATTTCTATTCTTAGCATTATTAATTCTAATTCAGGAGGGCACAAAGAAAATGTCGCTTTCCTGTGTGCCCTTAGGATGTGCATATAGGGGAGACAAGAATTAAATAATGAACAGGTCCCAAACAATGCCATTTGATGCTAGGCATCAAAATTTCTTTCTGTTTCTCAATGCTACTAAAACACCACAATGAGGTTTGTAATTTTATTCTTTCAGAAATTGATTCCTGTAAGCTTTTAGCACAGTCAGAATTGCCCAATCTTATGAAATATTCTACACCCCCTACCCCCCGCCCCCAACCAAGCCCTTCTGGTAACACAGACCAGATTGCTAGATGTCCTACTGGCAGCTGACCTTTTCTTGTGAACTCCCGTCAGTGGCCAAGGGAGAGAAGCATCAATGCTATAAAATCTCTTTTCTATGCCTGCAAGCAAAAATTTTACAACATTTCTCCTTGATATGAAATCTCTGCTTGGACATCTGGCTTCACAGTGAGAAACTTTCAATACACTAGCTTCAAAGAAAGGACTTAGCCCTGGTGGTGCAGTGATGCCAGAAGAATGTTCCACAGTCTCTTTAAAGAACTATTTCTAATGTTTCCCCAGATGAACTTCTGTGAGTTCAGTGGCTAGTGCTAACTCACATTTAGATAACTTGTCTTTGGCATATAGCCTTTTGTGGGCATTGCCCTGGAGTATACAATTTATGCTCTTAGATAATACAAGCATACCTCAGAGATATTACAGGTTCCGTTCCTGACCACTGCAATAAAGTGACTACCATGATAAAGAGAGTCTCCCAGATTTTTTCGTTTCCCAGTGTGTATAAAAGTCATGTTTACACCATGTACACCACGTACAACAGCATTATGTCTAAAAGAAAAATGTACATACCTTAATTAAAACTTTCTTAATGCTAAGAAATGTTGACAATCATCTGAGCCCCCAGAGAGTCCTAATCTTTTCGTTGGTGGAGGGTCTTGCTTTTGATGCTGATGGCTGCTGACTGATAAGGGTGTTGGTTGCTGAAGGCTGGGGTGGCTGTGGCAATTTCTTAAATAAGATAAAAATAAAGTTCACTGCACTGATGGACTTCCTTTCATGAAAGATTTCTCTGTAGCATGTGATGCTGTTTGATTTAACCACAGCAGAATTTCTTTGAAAATGGGCATCTACCCTTTCAAATCCTGCCACTGCACTATCAACTAAGTTGATGTAATATTCTAAATCCTATGTTGTGATTTCAACAATGTTCACAGCATCTTGACCAGGAGTAGATTCCATCTCAAGAAAACATTGTCTTTGCTCATCTATAAGAAGCAACTCTTCATTCAAGTTTGGTCATGAGATTGCAGCAATTCAGTCACATCTTTAGGCTCCACTTGCAATTCCAGTTCTCTTGTGATTTCTACCACATCTGCAGTTACTTCCTCAAAGTCATTTATGAGAGTTGGAATCAACTTCTTCCAAACTCATATTAACGTTGATATTTTGACCTCCTCCCTTGAATCAAAAATGTTCTTAATGGCTCTAAAGTGGTGAAGATTTTCCAGCAAGTTTTCAATTTACTTTGTCCACATACATCAGAGGAATTAACCATCTATGACAGCTATAGTCTTCTGAAATGTATTTTTGAAATAATAAGATTTGAAGATTGAAATGACTCCTTAATTCATGAACTGCAGAATGGATGCTGTGTTAGCAGGCAAGAAAACAACATTCATCTCCTTGTACATCTCCACCAGAGCTCTTAGGTGACCAGGTGTATGGTCAATAAGCAGTAATTTCTTTAAAGGAATCTTTTTTTTCTGAGCAGTAGGTCTCAATAGCAGACTTAAAACATTCAGTAAACCATGCTGTAAACCAAACTGCAATGCAAGCTTTCTCGTTCCATTGAAAAAGCACAGGCAGATTAGATTTAGCATCATTCTTAAGGGTTTTAGGATTTTTGGAATGGTTAATGAGCACTGGCCTTAACTTAAAGTCACCAACTGCACTTGCCCTGAAAAAGAGAGTTAGCCTGTCCTTTATACTCTTAAAGCTGGACATTGACTTCTCCTCTATAGCAATAAAGGTCCTAGATGGCATTTTCTTCCAGTAGAAGGCTGTTTCATCTACATAGAAAGTCTGTCATTTAGTGTAGTCACATTCATCAATGATCTTAGTTAGATCTTCCGGGTAACTTGCTGCACCTTCTCTATCAGCACTTGCTGCTTCACCCTGCATTTTTATGTTATGGAGATGGCTTCTTTCCTTAAACCTCATGAACCAAACTGTGCTAGCTTCCCTCACCTCTCTCAGCCTTCACAGAATTGAAGAAATTTATGGCCTTGCTCTGAATTGGACTTTGGCTTAAGGAAATGTTGTGGCTAGTTTGATCTTCTATCTAGACTACTAAAACTTTCCATATCACCTCAAGGTTGCTTTGCTTTCTATCATTCGTGTGTTCACTGGAGTAGCACTTTTAATTTCCTTCAAGAACTTTTCCACGCTGGGTGCCTGTAATCCCAGTGGCTCATGTCTGTAATCCCAGCACTCTGGGAGGCTGAGGCGGGCGGATCACGAGGTCAGGAGTTCGAGACCAGCCTGGTCAACATAGTGAAACCCTGTCTCTACTAAAAATATAAAAATTAGCTGGGCATGGTGGTGCACACCTATAGTCCCAGCTATTTGGGAGGCTGAGGCAGGAGAATCGCTTGAACCCGGGAGGCAGAAGTTGTGGTGAGCCGAGATTGCACCACTGCACTCCAGTCCGGGCAACAAAATGAGACTCCATCTCAAAAAAAAAAAAAAGAACTTTTCCTTTGCATCATTCACAATGTGGCTGTTTGGTACAAGAGGCCCAACTTTGGGCCTCTCTTGGCTTTCAACATGCCTTCCTCACTGAACTTAATAATTTCTAGCTTTTAATTTAAAGTTAGAGATGTGTGGCTCTTTTCTTCACTTGAACACTTAGAGGCCATTACAGAATTATTAATTGACCTACGTCAATATTGTTGTGTCTCAGGGAATAGAAAGGCCCGAGGATATGGAGCGAGATGGGGGAATGGGCAGGAAGTGGAGCAGTTAGAACACCCACAACATTTATTGCTCATTGTTTTCCATGGTGGCAGTTCATGGAACCCCAAAGCAATGGCAATAGTGACATTGCAGATCACTGGTAACAGATCACCGTAACAGATATAATAATGAAAAAGTCTGAAATATTGTGAGAATTACCAAAATGTGACACAGAGACACAAAGTGAGCACATGCTGTTGGAAAAATGGTATCAACAGACTTGACACAGGGTTGCCACAAACCTTGAATCTGTGAAAAACACAATATCTGTGAGGTGTAATAAAACAAAGTGCGATAAAACAAGGTGTGTGTGTATACATGAGGTGCACGGTATTTTTTTTAAGAATCTGCATAATTAGGCAAAATATATGATGGTTACCACAAGATCTGAGTTATCTCCCCATATCTGCTATACCATTACAAAATATTTATGAGCTTGCTGCCACTAAAAATAAAATGACATGAGAATAAAGTGACACTATTCGTTATCAGAGCCCTTCATGGTTTATGAGGTAACAGCATTCACTTATTCTGTGTATTTCCAGCACTTCCATTGAAACAAACATTGCACTAAAGCTTTGCTCTCTAAAACCTTAGAGTCTCGCTGGCGAGAAAGAGAATTAATCTAAATACAGGTCCACAGTGTTCTATCTGCAATCCTGAAATCCAAAAACCCTCTGAAAAACACAAATTCTTTTTGAAAGTCTGCAGTTAACTTCTTTGGGAACCGCCCACCTAACTGATGTTGGGTGGGTATTTACAATCTCTACTTGTCCCATTCATTGAGGACACTCACACATTTCACTGATCCTGTATGTGTCTGAGGATACTGTGCTGTCCCAGGACCCACTGCAGATACAGCACAAGCACCACCTTTCTAGAACCTTCAGATTTGGATTGGATGGGGGATTGTGGATGAGCATTGTCATACAGCAAACACTTCATTAGAGGAATGAATGAGGTTGGCATGAGTTTCTCACTCTGATGCTTCACAGAAAAGATGACATTTAAGTGAAAGGGAAAGGACACTTCACACAGAGCTCATCAGCATTTCACATGGGGCACGGGAATCATAGAGAACATGGCGTCTATGTTGAGGACTGGCAACTGATGAGGGGGAGTGGAGGGTGATGTCTAGACAGGTGGTTCTCAAAGTGTTGGGTTTCAGGACCCCTTTCCACTCTTAAAAATTGACAACCCCAGCTGGGTGCAGTGGCTCACACCTGTAATCCTAACACTTTGGGAGGCCGAGGCAGGCGGATCACGAGGTCAAGAGATAGAGACCATCCTGGCCAACATGGTGAAAACACGGCTCTATTAAAAATACAAAAATTAGCTGGGCGTGGTGGCGCACGCCTGTAGTACCAGCTACTTGGGAGGCTGAGGCAGGAGAATCACTTGAACCCGGGAGGCAGAGGGTGCAGTGAGCCAAGATCTGCACTCCAGCCTGGCGACAGAGTGAGACTCCGTCTTAAGAAACAAACAAACAAAAACCCCAAAAACAAAAAACTGACAACCCCAAAGAGGTTTTGTATATGTGGATTACATCTACTGAATTTATCATATTACATATTAAAACTAAGAAATATTAAAACATTTAATTCATTAAAAATGGTAACAATAAACCCATTATGTGTAAACACAAATATAATATTTTAATAGAAAAATAATTATTTTCCAAAGTAAAAAAAAAATTAATGAGACAACTGGCTGTTTCATTTTTTGCAAATCTTTTCAATGTCTTGTTTGATAGAAGGCAGCTGGATTATCATATATGCTTCTGCATTCAACCTCTTGCAAGATGTTGCTTTGATTGAAGTATAGGAAGAAAATCTATTCTCACATAGATAAGAAGTTAGGAAAAGGAGGAGTATATTAGTAGCCTTTTTAGATGATAGGGATATTTTTGTTACTACATCAAAACTTGACAAGGGGTAGCTTCTTAAAAGTTAGTTGCAATGTGGAATCTGAAACTTTATCAGTGAGCTTTTCATCCTATTACATTAACATCCATTGGTCTCTTCTGTATTTTGAATAAATCTTTTACTCATGCATGTAATGTCAGGTGTCTGTCATTTGGAAAACATGTTTCCACAAGTTATACAAATCTTCCAAATGCTGATACACTTCACTCCCTTCCTCCCCTTTTCTTCCCATCCACATCACTGATAATATCACCAATCTCATCAGAAAAGTCTGTATTATGAAGCTGTCAAGCCCACAGTGGTGGTATTAGTTTTCCAAAATTCTAATTTTTGCTTGAAAGCTCAAATTTTATCATTAGCAACAATGTAGTCAGTTGTTATCCTTCAAGTGTCAGGCTTGTTTAATTTCATTCATTTTCAAGAAAACATCTGCCAAATACTCAAGTGTGAATAAGCATAGGTTGCCTGTCAATCTTTCTTTCAGAGTGACTGGAGTTCAGCTCATACTCATACAGACATAGAACTGCTTTTCCCTAAGACAGGCATCCTACTTCAGTATGCAGCAGAAGTGCTTCATGTGTACTTCCTATTAATATTAAAAGGGATGTGTCCTCGAGGTTTGAGATTTTAACAAAATCAATACAGACGCTCCTCAACTAACATGGTGTTAAGTCTCAATAAACCCAATGTAAGTCGAAAATATTGTTAAGTTGGAAAATGCACTTAATACCCCGATTAACCTATTGCAAAGTCAAGAAATTGTAAACTGAGTCACTGTAAATCAGGGACCATCTGTACATTTTATTACTTTGCTTTTTTTTTTTATAACCATAAGTTCACAGTAGTGAAGAAAATAATAACTAGTCATATGGTTTAATGTTAATGCTTTGTTTTGTGTGAAGGCACCAGCAGTTTTACTCACCACTGCTTCTATACCGTCTGTGCAAGTATTGACACGGTAAAAAAGGAAAGTGATATATTGTGTTATTATGAAAATAGTTTTGACCTTGCAGAGCTCTTGTAAAGGTCTCAGGGACTCATCAGAGTCTGCAGAGAATATCTTAAGGGCTGCTGGTTTAGATCATAAAGTGTTTTGTATGCTATACTGATAAGTATAGTCTTATCCATAGGCAATGGAAAGTCACTGATGAATTTTAAGAGAAAACAACATGCTCATATTTGTGTTTTAGAAAAGTCATCTTATCAATAATGTGAGGCATAGATTTGAGGGGGTCGAGTTATTGGCAGTGACTCTAGATAGGGGTGATTGTGCTAGGCAAGGTCAAAGATGACGATGATCTGACCTAGAAGGTAGGAACTAGTGATTGGGGAGTGGAGTATGAGTTTGGAGATATCTAGGCGTTTTCTCTAGAAACTGACCTATGAGAGGTAAGAGAAGGAAAGAATTCATTCAGAGGGATTTCCAGGAATCTGACTTCAGTGATGAGGTGGATGATGGTGGTATTTTAATTTAGATAATCAATACAAAAAAAAGAGCAGTCTGGGACTGGGAGAAGAGCAAGAGGAAGATATATTCAGTTTATGACAGGTCTAGATTGTACAGTCTATGGTCCATCCAAATGGAAATGTCCAATAGGAGAAATCTGCATCGAGGGCTCAGGAGAAAAGTTTGAATGGTGGTGAAAATTCAAAACTGATTTGTCTGGAAGTTAACATGAAGGGATGAGGTTGTCCAGGGACAATCCAGTATATACAGAGAAAACAAAATAGGCCCTAAGTAATATCATTACTTCAGTGCAAAAAAGAGGAGATGGGAACAAGAATGGGAAAGAGGCATTCATAAAGGGAGATGCCCCAGGAAAGTGCTGCCATAGAACTAAGGAAGTTTTTAGAGGCTAGTTATGTACAGGTTAAATCGCTGTCAACAGATGTTCATGGTCTTCCAACTAGAGTCAGTATATAATTTCCCTGCCTCATTGATGTGGACAGAAATGAGGCTGAGGATACAGGGATTTCTTTCAACTCATCCTCTTGCACTTCTGTAATTTACCATGAAGAGGATATTCCACACAACTACTAGTCCAAGCAGACTGTACAGATGTGTAGAGCTGGCCTGAAATCGATCTAAGGCCTGGAGGCAAACCTGGTCAGTCAACGCACATTCTGAATTTGAGCCACAACAGCGACCCGTAGACATGCTGCAAGAAAAATAAACGTTAGTGAAAGTCACTGAGTCTCCAAAAGTGTTTGTTATATAGCATTACTGTGGTAATAACTGAAGCAGAAGTTCCTCGTTAAATGTTAGAAAGAAGTGAACTAGGCTTCTGATCAGATAGTAGATTGAATGTCTCTCTCCCAAGACCAAATAAAATGAGTAAAGAGTAAAAGCTAGCAAAAATGTATGAACAGAACAATATCGAGTGGTAAGGTAGACATCATACAAAAAAAAAAACAAAACACCTGGGGTCAAGGAAAGAAATCTGATTCTGGAGCATGGTGAAGAGTTGCACAGGGGCTCAACTTCAAAACTTGCCCATGCCCCTCGGATCATTATTTTGTTATGAGTCAAAATCCTGAGAATTCTCAATACTATCACCAAATCTGGAGAGAAGGAAATGGTGTGGCAGTCTCATCTTTTTCCTCTTCTGGCTTAGAGCAGGGGAGATGGATGTGGTAGAAAAACAGATAAACATCAAGGCTGGCCACCTCTGAGGGAAGGACTTCAGGGATATACACCAAATTGGGATCATTAAAAACTGAAAGGAACAGAAGATGCCCCTCCCATGTAAGTATTGTGAACCCTGAAACACCCTTAACATAATCTCAAAGTGAGAAGAGTCAGTTCAGCCAGGTGCATGCTGGATTGGGCGCCAGCTCTGCCTTCCCCTTCCCTCAGGTCAAAGAACACACAGACACACTACAAATCAGTTTCACTTACGAGGAGAACCACTATGCTTCAGAAGTATTTGCTATTGGATACTGAACATGTAGACAGATCTCAGTTGCTTACTGAATTTATCCTGGTTAATCTACTAAACTTACATGAGAAAGAAAGACTTCTTCAGGAATGCCTCAGAAAAAGCAAATTACTTACACAGAGGAACACTCTGTCTAGCCCAGCCTTTTCATAGCAATCTTAAATGCTTGATGAGCCGTGTTTACACATGGGGAGAAAATGTGAACAGGAACACTGCGCCCATGCAATACACCATTCAATCATAAAGGTTAGCCAGTAGACGTTCTTATACATGAAAAAACTCAGGGAAGACAGCACCATCCAGCCAATCAAGAAACAAATCAAAGTAAAAACTTTGGGAATGGAGGCACTATGGTCAAAGGCCTAGTATAAGCACTGCATAGATTTAAATATAGCATGAGAATTAAACTACAGGATATGGTTTAAAAATTGTGAATATCATAAACCCAGACAGTGCGAAAATACTACTACTACCCAAGGTAGGAGGTGATAGGGAAGGATTACGGGAGAAAGTATGAGGGTGCAAATGTACATGTTTTTCAGGCAGAGTCAACATGTTCTGAACAATTCCTTCCGTTTTACTTTAGTTTCTTTCATTTGTTGAGTTAAAGTAAAATTAAAGATTTTTCTGAAACAAACAAACAAAAATCTATAGTATTCATTTCGTAAGCCTACTAAGCTTTCTTTTCTTTTTCCCTTATACATAGTAGGATATCGAAAATAATGTTTACCTTAATTCTATGATGGTTATTTTTGGGTGATACGATTTGACTTTAAAAATTATTACTTTTTTTTATTCTTGCATTTTAAATCATTTATAAATGAGCATATGACATTCATACTTCTTCAAAAACAAGAGAATAGATTTTCTTTATAAAAAAAAAGATGGATGCAAATATGCCATGATGTTAATTAGTGTTGATTATGGGTGGCAGGAATATAGATATTTTCTTCTTTGTACTATTTTGTATAGTTGAGGAATAAACGGGAGATAAAAAGTGGACCTTTAGTATAGACGACTGTGGTAGATGTAAGATGGCCTCAAAATCTATGCCATTCCTCCCACTGAGGGAATGGCCACTGCTTCTCCTCTCCTTGATTCTGGGCTGGACTATGACCTATCTTAATCAACAGAATGTGGTGGAAGCAACTCTGTGAATCTTGCTAGGGCAGGGCTTAATGGAAATGTAGGTTCTGCTTTCACCCCTTTTAATTATTTCTCTTTGATATCAGCTACTAAGTGAAAAATCTAATTAATTGGTTAGAGAGGAAGCCCATATGGAGAGGGCCTGGAACCAGCTCAGACATTCCAACCCCAGCCAAGCTTTCTGCTGAACGTAACCTCACAAAGCACCCCAGTCAATGCCACACATTGAGCAGATGAACCACCCAGCTGATCCCTGCTCAAATTTCTGATCCAAAGAATTATGGGCAGATACCGGTGGCTTTAAGCTACCAAGTTTTGGGGTATGCAGTGGTGATATCTCTTTTGAAAGGTGTGACTTTGAATGTAAGGAGTGAGCTAAGGCAGTAAATAAGTGATAAAGAAGACTTTTTTGCTCTTGATTTTTAAAAGATAGGGTATTATAACATAAAATATCTACTCTTATGAATTTTGTTTGTTTGTGTAACTCTTTTTACACTAAAGGAATTCTGTTCTGTAAAAGACCTTACTTCGTCTGTTGTTTCTTGGACAATGAGGATCATGCCTGCGATTCATCTCACCTACGACTATTCCCATAATGTTCAATGGGTTTCTTCAGGCTGGTAGCTTTTCCCTTTTTACCAAACAATTTTTATTGCTTCTCATTGCAAAAGTGCTGTTATAATTTAAGTACAGAAAAAATAATAAATTCTACCACTCAGAGATATCCACTAGTAAAATTATGATATAATTGTAGTCTTTTTTCTCTTCAGTTAAACTTTTGTTTTGCAAAGTGAGCTCATGTCTATGTTTTGTAATGTGCATTTTCATTGAAAAATATCTTGTGAACATTTTCAATATGCTTAAATATTCTCTCCACCATCATTTCCAATAGTGCACAGTTTTCAGTGTATTTGCTATAGTTAAAAATATGGAAAGAATATAGAGAATGCTGGTGTCACACAGGTACCTGTCACATAAGAGGAGCTGAATAAATAACTATGGACTGAAAGGATGAAAGCCAGAACAAGCATCTTTTTGATTAGCTAAACCTTAGTGTGATTATTAATTGCCACCTTTGGGCAAATTCTGAAAATGGGTCAAAGACTAGGCACATCTCTCAGGCACTGTAATAATGAACGATAGGTATTACCAAATTATCCTTCAGAAATGTTTTATCAAGTTATATTGCACCTGACTGGTGGGCCCTTTAAGTGGATTTTAGTATACCGCACATTTTCTCCAGAATTACTTTAATGATTTATCTGCGCAAACATTATTATAAGCTCTGACAGAATGAGTACTAGGTTTACTCTCTGTCTCCATTCTTGATCACCAGCTTGAAAAAGCTCAGTTCACCATCAACCCAGAGGTGGAGTGAAGTATGTTTCACAGTTACTTTTACGGGACTATTGACTATACCTGCAGACAAATGTATTTGGTCCCAGAAAATCAAGCTTCACAGTGGCTGTGCCTTTCTCTTAGTATCAATATCTATTCATGTACCTATATGTACATGTACAAAACACTTAAATATAATCAGAATGTCCAAATCAAACAACTGTGGCAAAAATGTTATATCATTCATGCAGAGAGAAGAATAGAATGGGAATATCCAGGTTCACTTGACTCATTTTCATGGACAGAATGTAGGACACTGGGGTATGGTATAACAGTTAATAGTTGAGGCTCTCAAGAAAGACAGACTGTGGCTTGAAACTGCGTCTGCCGATCGTCCACCAGGATGATCTTGGGCTTGTTATTTAACGTCATTGTTTCAATTTCCCCATTTGTAAGCTGGGGATGATGGAAATACCTTTCTCATGAAGATTACCACAAGATTTAAATGAGATCATGGAACATGAGATGAATGAAAATGTTTGGCAGAGCCTAGTACATACTACATGTTGAGTAAATATCAGCTGTTATTCGCATTATTTTTTGTGATATACCCTTACAAAAAACAGCCAAGGCAAGGAACGTTAATGAATCAATTACCTTAGCAACTTTAATGTAGGTTAGCAAAAAAGAAATGTCATTTACTTTATGTATAATCTAAGTGAGTGAATCAAAACTTAGCTATATCTTACCTATACTGTAATTTTAATTTTTTATTTTAGGTAACATACGATACATATGTTTTTGTATATATTATAAAACTGTGAGAATTAACTAAATTATTATTAATTTTAAAATTAAATAATTAGAACTGTAATAATTAGTTTAAAATGGACAATTATACAAATAATTATTTCAAGATTTTTTAAATCAAGAAAAATACTAGAACTATGTTGTTAGGAGTAAATTTATATTTTTGATTTTTGCTTATTCTGAGATTTGATTGTTCATTTAAAATTTGAATATTACCTACCACTTGGTATTTGGACATAAAGTGAAAAAGAAATCCACTTAATATGGAAATTTTATAGAACTAAAACAATTAAAAAAATATGCAATGCTGTTACTGTGAAGTAAAACAGTTATACAGATCAATGGGGCACTTCCTGTGTGTTTGTAAACGATAAAAAACTTGAAAGATGTTTTTAAACCACTAGAATATGAAAAAAAATTTTTTTTTTGGTCTCATAACACAGGTAGGGGAAATAAGGTCACAGGTAGAAATATCGAGGGAAAATGTCATTAACAAAAAAATAAGTCCTCACCGTAAAGTGAGGAGGCTGGATGTAATGGCCTTGAAGGTTTTGTCCATATCTTAAGGCTTTTTAGTCTATCTAGTGTTGTCTCAGTTTAAAGGGAATATATAAACAGCAACTGACATTAACACTAACTCTTCCCAATATTACTCAGATTGCCTGCAATAGGCTATAGAAAAGGAACATGCAGAGGTAAGGCAGGAAAGGGCAGCTATTAAAACCCAAATGTTTCTTTTACTGTTCTTTGCTTTGTATGATTACTCTACACGCTTTAAGTATCGTTATGGCAAACTAAAGTCGCTGAAAAATAATCTTTTGCTGGGAATTCTTTAAAAATGTTTTGTTCTCTCTTAAGCCTCATTTATAAAGGTTTCCAGATGCTTATCCTCACAGATTAAACCCAGCATGATGCAGACCCTTACAATAATATTCACTGCTACGAAGCCAAGAAAAAACTACTTTGAGATCTAAATGCCTATCACCGAAAGAATCAGGGTCCAGGGAATTTTCTGTTGCTATTAAAGGTGTGATTCTCTGAAGTCATTCGGAAACAACCTAGGTTCTCAGCAGCAACACATCTATCCTGCACTGTGTCAAAGCACATCAAACAGTTGGCATTCCAAGCCTCAAACAGGTTATTTCTCATTATGTGAATAAATAATGAAAGGATGTGGGCAAAGAACAGAATGTAAATTGGAAGCTGACTTCTGACTTTAATAGCCAGCAGTACTGGGCTCAAACAGTCATTCTAATTTCAAGAGACAATTCCAAAGTGGTTCTCCAGAGAAAGGACAGAGTATTTTAAAAATATTTGTTCAATGTGAATGGACTGGGCTTGCCAAAAATGACTTTTTATGCTGGCATGCGATCTCTTAGAGGGAAGTCAGCCTGAGTCACTGGATACATCAAAGGTAGAGTCCAGTGAATGGAATTACTGCAGGCTGTGTGAACAAGCCAGATACCCGCATTCATCTGCCCACTGCTGGGATTTCAGCCCTCCTTTTAATTACATTAAAGCAGCTGGTACCACTGGTTACTGAAGTCTTCAGATTACCTTGATTGCTTGGTCATTATCTCTAATCAGCTGCTTCTTCTCATCTTCAAACTTTTGTATAACATCCTGGAGCCGCCTTTCTGCAGCAAGCTGCTGCCGGCTGTTCTCCTCTTTCAGAGAGGAAATGGTTGTCTGAAGTTCTGCTATGATCTAAAATGAAAACAGCATGCTATAACTTCAAATTCTTCTGGGAGAGGCATCTATTTTATATGTATTTATGCTTAACAAAAGAATGGATTTGGCAAAACTCTATTCCACAAACGAAATATTTTCAATTAACATATCACACACTAAAATGCATGAAATTCCACACAATAAAAGACTTTAATAAAACTGTGAATGGTGAACAACTGCTGAACCAAATATACTTGGAAGACGTTTCCACTATAACATTCCACAATATTTACTCATCAGAAGAAAGAACATCTGTGATCTCAAAAATATGAAAAGTGTCAGATTTTATTTTACTGAGAAATACGCTTATTAGAATGAGAAAAGCTATTCTGCTTTTCATAATGCTTTGCAGTGTAATAACCAAAGAAAAAATGAACAGAGTTTATTCTTCAGTCACCTAATTCTATGCAATAATTTTTGGGAATTCAGTAATATTTGTGTATTGTGTATAACACTTTAAGTTCTTATGTCATTTACTACTGTGAGACAAGTATTATTATTGCATATCTTTTATTTCTTATTTTTATTTATTTATTTTTGAGATGGAGTTTTGCTCTTGTTGCCTAGGCTGGAGTGCAATGGTGCAATCTTGGCTCACTGCAACCTCCGCCTCCTGGGTTCAAGTGATTCTCCTGCTTCAGTCTCTCCAGTAGCTGGGATTACAGAGGTACCCGCCACCACATCCAGCTAATTTTTTGTATTTTTAGTACAGACAGGGTTTCATCATGTTGGCCAGGCTGGTCTTGAATTCCTGACCTCAGGTGATTCACCTGCCTCGGCCTCCCAAAGTGCTAGAAGTACAGGCGTGAGCCACCAGGCTAGGCTTGCCTATCTTTTATAAATGAGGACGCAGAGGCGTGGAAAGAGGCCAAATATCTTACATGGTTGAAAATGACATCCAACTAAAGAGACAGGCAGTCAGATCAATCACTGCACTAATTGGGTCTTTTAACCAGCCAACTTTATCTTTCTTTAAGATACGCTTTTGGTATTGCAGAGAAGTTTATCCTTCCAAGTAGGTTGTTTTCTTCCTAACTCATGGATAGTTATTTTGCTTTACGTGATACCATTTTCATTCCCTCCTGTAGTATTCCCTACATTTAAGAATCTGTTGTCTCCCAGACAGGGTTCTTCCAGCTCCTCAAATTAACCATCTGATGAGAAACTTTTATATTTAATTGGCCTTCTGAGAGCATTGTCCTTCCTTTGGTTTGGATGTATTCATTTCCTTGCAAATTCAATAGTGATGACTTTTTAAAAGCAGGAAATAGTTGTTTCTTCTAATAAAAGAAACAACATTAGACCCACATTCGAATATAATTCTTTCGGTTCTAAGCAGGGGTGAGGGCAGTTGGTGAGAAATACTGGACAAGGCATCTTTCTTGAGCTCAGGTTTTCCACCTATTACGTGGTGACAAAACTAGATTATAGAATTATAAGGCGATAAATAGAAACTGTCTGAAGCCAAATGCTATAGAAATACTAGTTCTTACTACTGACATAAATAGTAGCATCTTGACAATAAAATATGGAGTATTTACGCTTTGAGAAGTGAGCAAATTCACTGTGCCAAAGCTTGACATTTAGAATTTGTCCATAATCAAATATTTAGCCAATTGTGAAATGACAAAATAGATAACAGCAGTATCTCAATATTATTAAATGCAAACTTGAAACTTCTGCTGTGAGTGGAGGCCTTCATTTACTGAGAATGAAGATGTTTTCATCCATTTTCTGAATTTTGATTAAATATTGTTTCCATTCTGACATCAATTCAATTAATTCTCATAGTAAATGAGTAAATTCTCACAGTAAAAAGCACTTCCGTGAAACAGGAAAGGTTAAATTCTCATAGTAAATGTCAAAAATTGATGCACAGAACAATGAACTCACAGTCACAGAGCCACAGGAGCCAGGGATAAAAAGAGCCAGATTTCCTTGGCCTAATGTAAAACTGAAGACTGATCTTTTATGAGGACATGGGGCCAAACAGTAAAAAACAACTTACTATTTCAATGTTTGAAGCTGAGTGCACTACAACTTTGTAGAGTGGGTTTAATTCTGGAGAGAAGGAGGGCAAGAGAGTGAGAGAGAGACGGTGTGTGTGAGTTTAGTTCTGTGCAGTTTTAACACATGTATAGATTCATATATCCACAACTGCAGTCATGGGATGTATTTTTAAAGTACAAAGTAATTTTTTCTTTAAAAAGTAATAAAATTGAGGCTAGCTTGTAAATGACCAAAGAATAAAGATAAAAATATTCTGGGATACTTAAAATGATCAAAGGGTATGGAACAGGGACATTTCGCATTTTCAGAAGATTTAGGACAAAATAAATTCAGGTTTTGAGGTGGGCAGATAACCTGAAGCCAGGAGTTCAAGACCAGCCTGGCCAACATGGCGAAACCCCATCTCTACTAAAAATGCAAAAAATTAGCTGGGCGTAGTGATGCACGCTTATAATCCCAGCTACTCGGGAGGCTGAGGCTGGAGAACCACTTGAACTCAGGAGGTAGAGGCTGCAGCGAGCCAAGACTGCACCATTTCACTCCAGCCTGGGCAACAAGAGTGAAACTCCATCTCAAAAAGAAAAAACTGCAGGTTTTGGAAGGGACTACAAGTCCAGGATGTTCTAAGAAGGACATGCTTGCTTTTATGTGGAAAATAAAACATTACATTCTTTGGGGGGAATAAGGAGAGATTCCTTTGGGGGAAATACTGAGATTATTTTTGGAAAGCTATTTTTAAAACCTAGGAAGGCGATATAAGGGGGAGACTGTTAAAACACTTCAAGTGAAATGACTTGGCTAGATAAATAGATAAATTATTTGGTTGAACAGACTCACAGATGATACTGCTATAGATCAGTAACTAAAATAAGGATAATTTTAAAAACAAGATTTAATACTTTAAGATTGAGAAATAATCATGATAATCAGATTAACATGCTTCAGGTAAGGAACAAAACTCTCCTGGTTGTAGACCTAGAGTATAAGAAAATGGACTACTTTCTTCTTAGCTCAGGGTATATAATAACTGGCACTCAGTTTAAGCAGCAGAACTATATCATGGTAAGCAATAAAAAACCATCACCTGGCAAATTGTATTCAGATAATCTACCCTTCTTATAGAATCATAATGTTAAAATTTCTAAGAAAAAATGAAAGCAAATATATATAATCATAATTAAAACTCTCCAGTTTTGATTGAATCATAATTAAAAACCATAGAATAAAATGCTACCACTCAACTAAAATGTTTATACTGCATTAGCTTCAGCCAGAGAAGTGGATTAGAGTATTTTCATACGGCTATTAAAAATTATATTTTGGGAAAGAAAAGGAGAGCTATTTTGAGCTGATGCTGTAAGCAATGAACCCATGAAAGTCATAACAGTTAACGATAATTGTTAAGCAATTAACACTTTGGGAAAATGTTAGTGGTCTTAAAAAAAAAAGCAGTATCCTAAATAAGGGTTAGAATATCATCTTCAACTCATTCTATTGTTTTTCAGATTGTAGTTTGAGAGTTTTATAGAACTCTTCTTTAAAATATAATACAATAGAGAAGACAAGCCACTTAGGAAGGCTTAGGAAGGTTAGGTGAACACTGAAGCTCCTCATAAAATAAGTGGATGCCCTGTGCATTCTGGGTTGGCCCCCAAGAGGCTGGCATAAAGATGGGCACAGGGTCACGTGTAATATTCCCAGGTACTAATATGTATCAGGTGTTGGGTAGTAAGTGTGGGGCAGTGGTAGGAGACACCAGTCCCTTGGCAGCAGGCAGCTCGACTCGCATCCCAACATCAGTCCTGCCCATGTTTCTAACTATGGACATTCTGACAAAATGGCAGTATCTTTCCTTGAAAAGTGGTACTAGATGACTAGGCTGAGTGGGGAAAACCATATTAATATTGGAGAGACAAGATTAGTATATAATAACTTACTATTTCAATGTTTTAAGTGGAGTAAACTTCAGTATTCACCACTGTGGTGTTTGCATCGTCTCCATTCTTTTGTTAAGATTAAAAAAATGTGATTCTGATGGAAATGATATTTGGGGGTGTTCCCAGAGATGATGCAAACACTGCAGTGGTGGTGAGGGTGAGCGCTGCAGATCTCAGAAGGGGGCACAGTTCTCAGGTGTGCCCAGGGTTCAGCGTACATGGTCTATTAGGTTCTAAAGGCTTGATAAAATCATGAAAAGTAAGTAGTTTCCTCTAAAGGAGGAAAATCTTTAAAATATTTTCCAAATTTAATCTGATGCTCTCTGGGGTTACCAACACACTCATTACTAATGCATTCATTTTCTTTTTTTCAGAGAGGGCTTTTTAAAAACCCGACAGAGTTAAGCAATTTGGCTTTTAGTGCTCTTCATCAGCTTAATGAGATTTAAGTTAGAGATTCCAACAAACTATCACTTAAATATGAAGAGATCAATCCACAGTCCTGTTTCATAATGCTCATTTAAAAATAATCGGACATGCTTCTCTGAACTGACTGGCATTGTAGACTAAAGTTTCTCAAATGCCAGTTCACATATATAAATATTTAGGGGTGGGCAAACAAAACATTATCAATGTAAGGTTCTCATCCTAACTTTTATGAGAAGGATGGACTATCTTTTATTCCATTACACCCTTTCTAAGGTTTTTTGGTATTGCACTGTCCCTTGATTAATGAAATGACAGTTGTTACTAGTTGGTTCTTCCTTCTCCTCCTTCAAGTCTTTTCTTGGGAAAACAGCAACCCTATGCCTCTCCAAATTTTCAGGGAGATTTTATCAACTTGTGAACACCCAAAAACATGGTGTCTGAAGCAATAATCTGTCCCACCTTCCAAATCTTTTTTCGTTCTTCTCTCCCTCCCTTCCTCCTTCTCTATGGCAATTTTAGTGCTGAGACTATAATAACTCACAGTCATCAGGTGCTTTAGTGCGTACTAGGCACTATGCTGAATGCATTTTTGGCATTGTTTTACTTAATAGCTAAAACCATCCTATGAGGTTAGTACTGCTCCTCCACTTGACAAATGAGGAAACTGAATTCCAAAGAGGGCAGGTAACTTGCTCAAGGTCACGGAAGTGGTAGGGCTGGTATTCAAATCCAGGGGTGTTGGACTCCAGAGCTCAGGCTTTCTTCTGCATTCACTTATGTTTAATTTGCTTTAATATCAACTAATCAGGCTTCTTCATACATTCCTTTAGATAAATACTCCTGTTTACACTCTCATTATTTAGGCATTTTTATTAGCTATCTTATATCTCACTCTCGGTCTGCTTCCCCCATTTAACATCAAGCAAAATAAGCAGAATATTACGATATGCCAACTGGGGATTTTTAATGTCTTAATTTAAACTTTTGGCCTAAATAGATTTTTGTTTTGATTGTAAGAATCTTTTTCAGTGGATTAAAAGGATATTTCTCCATGTTCCTTTCTCAAGGAAGGGCTGGAATAATGGTAATCAAGACATAATCATCATTTCTTACACAAACACATATGAGTCTTCATTTGGACAAAGACTTTTTGCTTTTCTAATGGGATGTGAATTAGTAGAATGGAAATTTTAGGCTGGGCATGGTGGCTCATGCCTGTAATCCCAGAACTTTGGGACGCCGAGGTGGGTGGATCATCTGAGGTCAAGAGTTTGAGACCAGCCTGACCAACACGGTGAAACCCTGTCTCTACTAAAAATACAAAAAATTAGCCAGGCATGGTAGCAGGTGCCTGTAATCACAGCTACTTAGGAGGCTGAGACAGGAGAATCACTTGAAACCCACCTGGAGGTGGAGGTTGTAGTGGGTCCAGACTGCACCACTGCACCACTGTACCAGCCGGGGCTGCAAGAGCAAAATTCCGTCTCAAAAAAAAAAAAAAAAAAAACAACAAAAAAACAAAAAGAAAAAAGACAGTTTATAATCATCACTAAAGTTTTGCCATATTAAAAATGGAAGAGATTAAAAATGGGCCAGGCTGGTAGGGTTAAGATTAAGAACCTTCACTTTGAAGTCAGATCCAGACTGAGTACTGGCTTAGTCACTTGCCAACTTATGTGATCTTATCTCTCTGAATCTCAGTTTTCTCAAATGGAAAAATGGCACCAATAATAGTTCCTAATCCCAGAATTATTGTGAAAGACTGAATGAGTCAACATGGTTAGTGCGCCACGAACATTAGATATTATTATTGTTTTGTTGTTACTACTATTATGTGGCATTACGTGGTAGTATGGTACACAGATTCCAGTTTACTACCAAATACCAGTGTGTGTGTGTGTGTGTGTGTGTGTGTGTGTGTATATATATATATATACACATCAAGACAAGCTGATTTTACCAATCATTAGATATGATTCTCACAAAACCAAATGGATTAATTTACCTATCTGCAAAGTAAAAATAAGTAGTATTTATTTGTTCTAGAATCACTTGTACAACTAAGGAATACTTGGAGTTCCTTAAATGATACTACTGGATATCACTGTAAAACCTTATGCTGAAAAAGTACTCTGAGCATCGTATTTCAAGTAGGGACAGGCATTCAATTATTGGCCTTTCTTATACTAAA
This sequence comes from Cacajao melanocephalus, assembly GCA_963573385.1. Lineage (NCBI taxonomy): Eukaryota > Metazoa > Chordata > Mammalia > Primates > Pitheciidae > Cacajao > Cacajao melanocephalus. Next base: position 21,147 of record CAUYLG010019195.1, on the reverse strand, counting down.
ACTACAATAGTAAGCACAAATAGCAAGTTGTGGATATAGGGACTTAGAATTCTCTTTTTCCCAAAAGAGTCAACAGCTGAGCTGCAGACGTAGCCTAGAATTATTTGTCATTTTGAATTTTGTTTGAGGCAGCCTTTAGGTACAGCAAAATGGGATATTACAAAAAAAGCACAGCTAGTACCAAACTGCTTACATCACAAATGTAGGTATATATCTCCTGTCCTTGTGAAGTATGTTTCAGCCTGGGCTTGTTCAAGTGCACAGGCTGGTTTTACAACATCTGAGTGTGTGTGTGTGTGTGTGTGTGTGAGAGAGAGTGTGTGTGTGTGTGTGTGTGTGCGTGCATGTGTATTGTTTCAAGTGGTAAATATGCCTAATTTTTCTTGATTTTTAATGACTGAAATATTAAAACCATATTCTGTTTGTATACCCAGAAAAATATGATGGAATTCCACAAAAAAACTGAAAAGAATGAAGTTTAACTTGAAAGTACAAACACTTTTGTTGGGGAGGGATAACATGGGGAGAAATGCCAGATATAGGTGATGGGGAGGAAGGCAGAAAACCACATTGCCATGTATGTACCTATGCAACAATCTTGCATGTTCTTCACATGTACCCCCAAACCTAAAACGCAAGAAAACATATATTTTTTTAAAAAAGAATAAGAGTGTTTGTTGCCAGCCAAAAAAAAAAAAAAAAGGACAAAGGCTTTTATGTGGAGGTTTCATTTTTGTTTTGGGTTTTACCTTGTTTTGTTTCTTTTCATGTTGCTTACCTGTGAAGATTTGGCAAGCTTCTGAGTGTATTCCTTCTCAATCTGCTTCAGCCTGCTGTTGGCCTGAAAAACACACGTACATGAACACATACACAGTGACCTGTGAGCCTGGTATCTCTTCACATGCCGATCACCAGGCAGCTGGGATGCCTGCCAGCTGCACCGCCCTTCTGGGGCAGTCAGAAAACCACAGGGCTTGCCTTTGATGTTATGCCAACTATTCATCACATAAAAAGCAAAAAAAAAAAAAATCTCTTCTGCCAATTATTAGACAAACATAAGACTTCTGTGGATAGAAACAGAAAGGGAGAAAGAGAGACAGAAATAGACACAGCAAAAGTATGTAGGCTCAGAAGGTAAAGTAAGGGAAAGGGAGAAGAAACAAGAGGGGCAAGGAAAAGGGAGTCGGAAGTGGAGGAAGAGGAAAGGAAGGTACATTTAATAATTTTCCACCTTAATTGAAAAATAAAAGACATAGATGCTCCCGGGCAAAGGAGATACGGGATTTTGAGACTCACTCAGCAAAGAGTTGAGCCCCGACTCTGCCAAATGCATAAGAGCTAATTTTTACAGTGGCAAATATGTTTAAATCAAGCAAGTTTTATGTCCTGGAAATATGGTGGCCTTTCCAGAATCAGTCCACATTGCTTAGAGCTTGGTTATCCCCTCTGCCACTCAAGTGCTTTCTTTGTGATCTGCTTTCTGCTCTTTGGAAATTTTTGGAATCTTTATTTCATCATCAGCGTTTAAAAATGTCACAGTAATGTGTCCTAGACTGGGTCTTTTTCCCAACAATCCTGCAGGCACTAAAGAGGCTCTTTCAGTCTGAACTTGTGTCCTTCACTACTGGGAAAGGTTGGTCATTACTCTCACGATTTCCTCTTCTCTGTCTGTCCCTCCCTGCAACTCTGATTTTGTACCTCTCAGGTTTAATATCTCTTTTTCTTATTGTTTCTATGTTCCATTTCTTTGTCTTTTTGATTATTCTCAGAATTTCCTCAACTTCTACCTAAAACTTTATATTCTGCCATCATATTCATAATTTCCAACAGTTCCTTTTTGTTCTCTGAACATCATCATCATCATCTCTCTTTTTACAGATGAGGAAACTAAGGCAGATGGTTAAAAATGCCTAATTTTTCTTGTTTTTTAATGGCTGAAATATTAAAACCATATTGTTTATTTGTATACCCATCAAAATATGATACAGTTCCATAAGAATAGGAAGATTCTATTCTTAGGTGGTTAGAGGGGGTAAGTAACTTGCCCAGCATCACACAGCTAAGAAGTGACGAAGCCAGAACACAAACTCACACTTTGCTGTAGAGCACAGATGCTCCATCAGCCAGAGCACGGCATCATGTCTTGCAGTACAGTCCGGACAGCTATATCTATCTACTTACTTACCTACCTACCTACCCACCTACCTACCTACCTATTCTTCTATCCATCCATCCATCATCTGTCTATAACTATCCATCTATTTACACATTTTATTTTTTTTTTCTGCTCAGTAGCATGTGGTTTGTTCTTTTGAGTTCCCTTTATTTACTTTTACTTGTCTGTCTTGCTCTTTGTCTTTCACTTTAGATACTTTCCTCAAATGTCTGGTGACCTTTGGTATCCTTTCTTATTCAAAATGAGGCCTCCAGGGTATATTACAAAGGAGCCTGGACTCTCTCATGCCAGCATCTGACTGGGTTTCCCTCTTGGACCAGTTTGCCCAGAGCTGCATCCTCCAGTTTCCTGCCAGGCAGCACAAATCAGGTGGCCAGTGTTTTCAGAAGGGCATTGAGGTGTTCAGGAGAGTGACTCTTGCGCAAGGCCAGCCTCACATTTCCCCTCAACTGTACCTGAGCCCCTTTCTCATTCCATCTCTCCAGAGAGCAAACCAAGGGTAGGGATGGGGGCAGTCTTGAGATAAAATCTGAGGCATCTGTTCCAAAAACAGACTTTCAACCAATTTTCCAGTTCTTCACTCCTCCCCATACCCAGTCTCTCTAATTCCTGAATCTTCCCAAAGTTCTACCACAGGAAAGATCCTGGTGCTTCTAACTGGCATCCTTCAAGCCTCCCTTCTCCCAGAAACTGTTAGGTTTTTAGGATTCTTAGTTCTGCTAAGTCCATTTCAGGCCCAACCTTTTTCAAGCACTCAATGCTATTGATTTCTCATGTGTACTGTTGTCTCTTATTTTCTTTGAAAAAAAATTGTAGTGTAAAAATCTTGATGCATGAGTCCCATCTGCAGAGGTTCTGATTTAATTCATCTGGGCTACAGGCTGGGCACTAGGATTTTAAAAAATCTCTGCTGTTATTTCAAATGTTCAGCCAAGGTTAAAAACCACTGGTACATGCCTTTTTTAATTTCATTACTTTCATTTTGTTGGGACTTCCTCAGGGAATGGAGATAAAAACAGGTGAGCTCTATCTGCTGCCTTTAATTGGAAGCAAATGATTTGTTTATTTCCATATCACAAATAGGATGAGGAAGCAATCCCAACCTCACAGCCCACTCCAGGCTCACCTCTACAGTAGTACTAAGGCTGAATTGGTCATTATTGGTTAACCTGTCTCTCTCCCACTAGATTATGAGATCCTAGAAGGTAGCTCCTAGCCCCTAACATGGCGTTTGGGGCATAATTGTTCATCTAATGAATGAGTGGAGGCTGTGCAAGCCCTTTTCCTCTTCTATAGCCCCAGTCCGTACCTCTGAAGTTTTCTTTTCATTCTTTAAAGTTTATTCCATAAATCTCTTCATATCTATAATCTCATTGAGTACACAGAGTAGTTTTGTTTTTTCCAGAATAGAGAGGGCGTGTGACTGTTGCTGTTTTTCTGTTAAGTCATCAGACTCAACTCCAGCTCTATTATGACTAAAGCCACTCTCCATCAGAATTAGGGCTACTCTGAACTTCTTGAGGTTTATTTGACTTTGCTCACATTCTGTCACTATTTTTTGGTCACAAAATGCTTGATAAAGTATTTGTTGCTTTTAAACTAGACATGTATAGAGCTCATACTATGTCCTAGGCACTATTCTAAGTGCTTTAAAAATATTTACTCATTAGTAATTAATTAATTATTCTAGTATAATAAAGGTGAGTTTACTTTACCTTAAAAATGCTAGAGTCACAGATGATAATTAGTGCAGGAAAGCCTGTGTCTTGGTGGCAGCTACTCTTCATGAACTTACGTATGGCCAGCCCCCAAATCTCACAAACCCAATGAAGCTCCTTTACAACTAAATATCCAATTCATTCATCCACTCTAGGCAGCTGGACAACAGCAATGAACAAAACAGCCAAGAATCCCTCTCTATTTTTATGAAACATCTAGAGAGTAAACCAAGCAACTCCAAAAAGTTATATGGTGCAAGTGCTATGAAGAAATATCAATCAGGAAAGAGAGAGAGGTAGTGATAAAAGTTAGGGGGTACTTTATGATTTTAAAAATACTGGCCAGGTGTGGTGGCTCACGTCTGTAATCCCAGCACTTTGGGAGGCTGAGGTGGGCAGATCACCTGAGATCAGGAGTTCGAGACCAGCCTGGCCAACATGGTGAAACTCCATCTCTACCAAATATACCAAAAATTAGCCGAGCGTAGTGGCAGGTGCCTGTAATCCCAGCTACTCAGGTGGCTGAGACAGGAGAATTGCTTGAACTCAGAAGGCAGAGGTTGCAGTGAACCAAGATCATGCCATTGCACTCCAGTCTGGGCAACAAGAGCAAAAATCAATCTCAAAAAAAAAAAAAAATACGGAAGTAACGCATGGCCTCTCTGAAAGGGTGAGACATGAACAAAAACCTGTTGGAGATGAGGATAACCTCTAGGGAAAGAGCATTCTAGGCAGAAGGAAGAACCAGTGCAAAGGCCCTGAGGCAGAGGCACACATAGCATGTTGAAGACACAGTGTAGAGGCCAAGCACAGTGGCTCACGCCTATAATCCAGCATTTTGGGAGGCTGAGGCAGGTAGATGACTTGAGGCCAGAAGTTGAAGACCAGCCTGGTCAAAATGGTGAAACCCTGTCTCCACAAAAAATACAAAAATTAGCCAGGTGTGGTGGTGCATGCCTGTAATCCCAGCTACTTGGGAGGCTGAAGCAAGAGACTCCTTGAACTGGGAAGTGAAGGTTGCAGTGAGCCGAGATCACATTACTGCATTCCACCAGCCTGGGCAACGCAGCAAGCCTTGGTTGCGGAAAAAAAAAAAAAAGGAAGAAAGAAAGAAAGACAGACAGACAGACACAGTGTAGGGGCCAGTGTGGTCAGATCAGTACAACCAGTGGAACACTGGCTCCTTAGACAACACATGGCTGTGAGAGAACCAGGAGCCAGATACTGCACGGTGTTGTACTTAATTGTAAGGAATTTGGCTTTTAAGGTGAGTGAAACAGACAGTCACTGAAGGGGTTTGTATAGTCTATTCCTGTACTGCTATAAACCAAACACTGCATGTTCGCCCTTGTAAGTGGGAGCTGAACAATGAGAACACATGGACACATGAGGGCAGGACCAACACACACTGGGGTCTGTCAGGGGCTTGGGGGAGCATCAGGAAGAACAGCCAATGCATGCTGAGCTCAATTCCTAGGTGATAGGTTGATCTGTGCAGCAAACCACCATGACACATGTTTACCATGTAACAAACCTGCACATACTGCACACGCACTTCACCAACTTAAAACAAAAGTTGAAAAAGAAAAAAAAAATACTAAAAAGTGAAATACCTGAGTCTGGGTAATTTATAAAGAAAAGAGGTTTAATTGGCTCATGGTTCTGCAGGCTGTCCAGGAAGCATGGCTGAGGAGGACTCAGGTAACTTGCAATCGTGGTGGAAGGTTAAGGGGAAACATGCGTATCTTCACATGGCCAGAGGAAGAGAGAGGTGGGAGGTACTACACACTTTCAAACAACCAGATGGCATGACAACTCACTCACTATCATAAGAACAGCACCAAAAAGGAAATCCGCCCCCATGATCTACCACGTCCCACCTGGCCCCATGTCCAACATTGGGGATTGCAATTTGACCTGAGATTTGGGCAGGGACACACACCCAAACCATTTCAGGGTTTCAGTATATAAGAAATACATGATTTGACAGAGGCAAATGATTAACAAGTCCACTCCAGCTTTTGTTTGGGGCAAGAATGAAGCAAATAAGCCAGTTAGGAGGCTACTGCAAATAATCTAGGATAGCAATTGAGGAGGTGGTGAGGGGGGTCAGATTAAGAGAAAAATTTAACAGTAGAACCAACTGGACATACTGTATAACAGAAAGAGATGAGTTAAGGACGACTTCAAGATTTTTGTCCTAAGCAATTAGACGAATGAGGTTGTCATTACCTAACACAGGAAAAACTATAGATGAAATAGGTTTTTGCAGGGAAGATCAAGAGATCAGTTTGGACTTATTAAACTTGGAGATGCCTATTAAACGTGCAGTGTTGAAGTGTGTATTTGTGTATCCAAGTCTTGAGTTTATGGTTTAAGGTCTAGGTTAAAACTATGAATTCAGAAGTCATCAATTTATACAGGTTGTATAAAACCATACTACTGGATGAGATCCCAAGACATCCAGCATATACACTGGATGAGATCCCAAGTGTACACACAAAAAAAGCAGAGGTCCAACTATACTCAGCCCTGGGCCTGCAAATGATAGGAGGCTGGAACATGAGAAGGAAACACGCAGAAGTAACAGCCAGAGTAAAGAAATCAGGATAGGTTGGGCATGGTGGCTCACACCCATAATCCTATCACTTTGCGAGGCCGAGGCAGGTGGATCACCTGAGGTCAGGAGCTTAAGACCAGCCTGACCAACATGATGAAATCCTGTCTCTACTAAAAATACAAAATTTAGGCAGGCGCCTATAATCCCAGCTACTTGGGAGGCTGAGGCAGGAGAGTTGCTTGAACCCGGAAGACGGAGGTTGTAGTGAGCCAAGATTGCACCATTGCACTCCAGCCTGGGTGACAGACTGAGACATGGTCTCAAAAAAAAAAAAACAAAAAAAAAACTAGAATAACATGGAATCCCGAGCCAAGTGAAGAAAGTGCTTCAAGGACTCCTCAGCGGTATCAAATGCTATGGAGAGGCCACAGAAAGTGAGGACTAAGCATTGATAACATCAGTTTGGCAACATGGAGGTCATTGGTGATAAGGATAAAAGAAATTTTGTTGTCGTGGGAGACATGAAAGCTGGATTAAAGGAAGTTCACAGAGGAGGGGCACTGGAGTAGAACACAAACAATTTGTTCAGAGTTTTGTTATAAAGGGAAGGTGATAAATGGGATGGAAACTGCAGGAGAAGTGGGTAAACAGAGAGGTGATTTGTTTTGTTTTTTGGTAAGATGGGGACATGAATATCCTGTTTGTAGGCTGACAGGAAAATCTAGGAGTAGAGAGGTGGGGTGGGGGGCGCGGCGGGAAACATGATGCCAGAGCTTTCCTAGAGATACGTCCTTGAGTTAAGGTGAGGGATATGTCATTGAGTGAATTGTGCCCTCCCCAAATTCATAGGCTGTGCTGCAACCATAATCCCTAATTTGACTGTATTTGGAGATAGGGCCTTTGGAGAGGTAATTAAGGTAAAATGAGGTCATAAGAGTGGGCTCCTACTTCAAGAGGATGGGTGTCATTATAAGAAGAGGAAGAGACACCGATCTCTCTCTGTATCTGCCTGTCTCTCTGTGCACATACACACAAGAAAGGCCTTGTAAGCAAGCAGCAAGAATGCAGCTAGAGGCCTCACCAGAAAGCAATCTTGACATCACCTTGATCTTGGGCTTCTAGCTTCCAGAGCTGTGACAGAAAGAATCTCCATGGTTTAAAAGCCACCCAGTCTGTGGTGTTCTGTTGTGGCAGCCCAAGCCAATTACTACAGGGTGGAACTTTGAGCACCAGGGTAGGAGATGGCCTTTGCTGGAAGTGCAGGCAAATGACCTCCCAGGAAAAGCAATGGGAGCTTCTGATTGCTCTCAGTATCTCTACAACATAGGAAGAAACATTATCTCTATAACATAGGAAGAAAGATTCATCAGCTGAACATGAGGATGGTAAAAAACATCTTTGGGAAATGTCAGAAGTGAGGGAAGGCATAAAATAGTGATCTAAAAAAAGCAGGAAAGGGGAAAAACAGAAATACAGTATGAGTCCCAGCACTCCATGAAGCATCAGGACTCCATGAATCCACTTGAAATTGCCAGTACTGAATTTAAAATGAGGCCAGTTGGTAATATATAAACACTTCTGGAACTTGCTAACAGCTAAGTAGAGTAGAATCAATACTTTGGAGAATAAGAGTAACTGAAAAAATAAAATTAATTGATTAACCTTTGAGGTTTTTTACTATTAATATTTACTTGAGCCTAAATCATAGCTGCTTGAATATTTTGTTAAATATTTTTTCATTCATGTTAATGGAAGATAATTGTCTATAGTTTTCTTGTAATGTTTCTGTCTGGTTTTGGTATCAAGGTAATGCTGGCCTAACAGGATGGGTTAGGAATTATTTCCTTTGATTTTATCTTTTGAAAGAAATTTTAGAGGATTGGTATAATTTCCTCCTTAAAAGAATTCACCATTGAATCCATGTAGGCCTGGTGCATTCTGTTTTGGAAAAGAAGGGTTATTAATTATTGATTTAATTGCCTTAATAAATATATCTATTCAGATTATCTTTTTCTTCCTGTGTGAGTTTTGGCAGATTGTGTCTAGGTTATCAAATCTACAACCATAGAGTTGATCGTGATATTTATTTATTATCCTTAAATTGTTTCTGGGTTCTTCGGTGATACCCCATTTTTCATTACTTTTATTAGTAATTTATATCCTCTTTCTTTTTCTTAGTTTGCCTGGCTAAGGCTTATCAGATCTATTGATCTTTTCAAAGAACCAGCATATGGTTTCATTAATTTTTCTCTATTGTTTTCCTGTTTTCAAGTTCATTGATTTCTGCTCTAATTCCTTTTAAATTTTATTTTCTTTTATTTTTAAAGACAGGATCTCACTATGTTGCTCTGGCTGGACTCAAACTCCTAGACTCAAGGAATCCCTGAGGCCCCCAGGTACCTGAGATTACAGGTACATGGCACTGCCCTCAGCTCTCCTCTATTTTTATTATTTCCTTTCTACTTTGGATTTAATTTGCTCTTCTTTTTCTTGTTTCCTAAATGAAAGCTTTAAGTATTAATTTTAGATATTTCTTCTTGTCTAATAAATGCATTCTTGCTAGAAATTTCTCTTTAATCACTGCTTTCTCCATAGCACATAAATTTTGGTAAGTTGTGGTTTAATTTAGTCCAAAATATTTTTAAATTTATATTGTGATTTCTTCTTTGACCCATGTGATTTTTAAAGTGTGTTGTATAATCCCAAAGTATTGGGAGATTTCCAGCTATCTTTCTGTTGATTTCTAGTTTAGTTCCATTGCGGTCTCAGATCAGGTATCGTATGATTTCTCTTCTTTTAAATTTGTTAAGATACGTTTTATGGCCCAGAATGTGGTCTGTCCATGTGAGGTTGCAAGGAATGTATAAGCTGCTGCTTTTGGATGAATTAGTCCAAGATATTAATTATTTCCAGCAGACTGATGGTGTTGTTGAGTTCAACTATGTTCTTATTGATTCTTCTGCCTGCTGGATATGTCCATTTCTGATAGCGGGTATTGAAATCTACAACTACAATAGTAGATTCATCTCTTTCTCCTTGCAGTTCTATCAGTTTTTGCCTCACATAGTTGGTTTTTTTTTTCCTCCTGTATTTTGATGCTTTGTTAGGTACATACACACCGGTTAAGGATTGATATGTCTTCCTGGAGAATTAAACCCTTACTCATTATGTAATGGCTACCATATCCCTGATAACTTTCTTTGTCCTAAAGTCCACTCTGTCTGAAATTAATATAACTACTACCTCTTTCTTTTGCTTAGTGTTAGCATGGTATATTTTTTTGATCCATTTACTTTAACCCTATATATAGCTTATATTTAAGAAGGTTTCTTGTCGACAGTATATAGTTGGGTCTTATTTTTGGATCCACTCTGACAATCTCTGCCTTTTAATTGGTATGTTTAGGCCATTGACATTCAAAGTGATTACTGATATAGTTGGATTGTAGCTACCAAATTTACCACTACTTTCTATTCATTGTCCCTGTACTGATATAGTTGGATTGTAGCTACCAAATTTACCACTACTTTCTATTCATTGTCCCTGTTCAGTTTTCGTATTTTGTCTTACACTTTTTTTTCTGCCTTTTGTGTGTTTTTTTTAATTGAGCAAATTCTGTTTTCTCTCCATGCTTCTTTTTTAAAACATATTTTTTCCTGATTACTCTAGAGTTTATAATATATATTTATAAATAATCCAATTCCACTTTCAAATAACACTATACTATCTCATGGGTAGTGGGAGTATCTTACATGAATGAAAATCCTAATTTTCTCCTTGTTATTTTTTGTATTACTTGTGTCATCCATTTGACACATATGTAAGCATATATAAGCATATCTGTGTGTATAAATATACATGAATATTGTTGCTATTAATACTTTGAATAAACTGCCATCTGTTAGATCAATTATGAATAAGAAAAATAAAAGTTTTAATTTTATTTTCACTTATTTATTCTCTGATGCTCTATGTAGATCAAAGTTTCTGACCTATAACTTTTTTTTAATCTAAAAATTTCTTTTTAACATTTTTGTGAGGCAGGTCTACTAGCAACAAACTCCCTTAATTTTTGTTTGTCTGAGAAAGTATTTCTCCTTCATTTTTGAAGAATAATCTTTCAAGGTGCAGAATTCCAGATTGTTAGAGGTATTTTCTCTCAACACTTCAGATTGTTCACTTCCCTCTCTTCAAACTTGCATGATTTCTTAGAAAATTGATGTAATTCTCACCTCTCCTTTTTACATGTAAGGTGCTTTTTTCCCTTCTGGTGTATTTCAATACTTTTTTTTTTTAATTAATGTTTGATGTAGAATTGTTTTATTTGTGTTCCTCATGCTACAACACAACCTTCAAAGTCAGCCAAGTATATAACATTAATATGCCCTCAAAACATCAACTTAGATAACCCATAGCCAGAGGTTCTAAACTTCTGCAATGCAACTTCAGCATTCAAAAGAGCACAATATGCTTCAAATCCCATCTCAATGCAAATTTAAGAAAAGCAAAGCAAACTGTATTATCAGACTACCAAAACTCAGTGAGATTCTGTAATTTAATATACCTACTTCTCGACTCTCTAAATTTCTCAACACTGGGGAGAGTTATTAAAGATATCAGTGCTCCTGAATTCTACTCTAAGCCAATTAAATCACAACAATTAAATCAGAATCTCTGTGGGGCATCTTGACTCAGTTATTGCTTTCTAACATCTTTTACTTCTTGGCCTTTTGGAATGTCCAAAAATTAGTAATATTACAATCTGTGTTATGATTGTATGTGTTATGATTGTATTTTATGAAAAAACATAAAATGAAGGTCTAGAAAGACCTTTGTTACTCATTTAGAATTATTTGGTATAACAGTATTTTCCAGTGGAGGAAGACTATTGGATTTCAGGCATAACACAATGCAGAAAAAATTTCAAGCCATCACAGGGAAAGGAAGATAACTTCTGACTCTGGCTTCCCATGTTTCAGGCCAGGAAGAGCAAAGGAAGAAAAAGATTTGTCCATGGGAACAAGTACTCATGCTCTAAAGAACAATTTCATTTGAACCCATTAATTGCCTTTTCATTGAATTTTCCTTTTATATCTCAAAGATAAAGCAACATAAAATATGGGGCCAAAGAAAAGGGAGAAGGTCTTCAAGGAGAATCTGTCCCTTTAAGTTTTCATTGATACACTCAGAAAAATACAAGACAATATAGGGAGAAAATTTGATGATATCAGTCAACCAGTTTATGATCTGAATGAGAAATTCAACAGACATAGATATTATAACAAAGAACCAAACAAATCTCAGACCTAAAGAATTCAATGAATGAAATTAAAAAATAAAATAGAGAGCTTCAACAGCAGACTAGATCAAGTAGGGTGGAGGGTAAATGTTCAGAGTTTTTATATGTGGCTGAAATTAAGTTGCTATCAGTGTAAAATAGTCAATTTTTATATAAGCCTCATGGTAACCACAAAGCAAAACACTATAGCAGATACAGAAACAATAAAGAAAAAAGAATAAAAACTTAGCACTACAGAAAATCACCAAATCATGAAGGCAAATAAGAGAGGAGAAAAGGAACAAAGATACACAAAACAACCAGAAGACAATAAACAGCACAGCAGTAGTAAGTCCTTAAATGTCAACAATTATAAATGGATTAAATTTTCCAATTCAAAGGCATAGAGCAGTTTAATAAAAAATCAAGATCCAATTATATTCTTCCTATGAGAGACCAACATTAGCCTTAAGGATACACATGGGCTGAAAGTGAAGGGATGGAAGAAGATATTCCATGCAAACAGTAAACAAAAGAGAGAATAGGAGTGGCTATATGTAGATAAAATAGACATCAAGTCAAAAACTTTCGTAAGAGACAAAGAAGGTCACTAATGATAAAGAGGACATTCATCAAGAGGACATAACAAGTGTAAATATATAAGCACTCAACATTAGAACACCTAAGTATACAAAGCAAATATTAATTGTCATGAAAGGAGAAATAGCAATACTATAACAGTGGGGACTTTAATACCCCCCATCACCAACAGACAGATCAACCAGACAGAAAATTAAAAAGGAAATACTGAAACTGAATTGCGCTTTAGACAAAATGGGCCATATATAACTTTCTATCCAAAAGCAGCAAAATACACATTCTACTCTACTGTACATGGAACATTCTCCAGTATAGACTATATGATAGGCCACAAAACAAGTCTTTAAAAATTTGAGAAAATTAAAATAATGTCAAGTATTATTTCTGGCCATAATGGTATAAAACTAGACATCAACAACAGAATTAATTTTGGAAAATTCACAAATATGTGGAAATTAAACAACTGGCTCTGAACAATCAATGGATCAAAGAAGAAATCAAAAGAAAAATTAAAAACTATCTTGAGACAAATGATAATGAAAACACAACATACCAAAACCTATGGGATGCCCCAAAGCATATATTTCCCATAAGAGGAAAGTTTATACCAATATATGTGTACATTAAGAAAAAAGAAAGATCTCAAACAGCTTAACATTATGCCTCACAGAATTAGAAAAAGAACAAATTAAACCCAAAGTTAGCAGAAGGAAGGAAATAATAAATATCAGTAAAGAAATAAATCAAATATAGAATAGGAAAACCATAGGAAAAAACAATAAAACTAAGAGTTGGTTTTTGAAAAAAATGAACAAAATTGATAAACACTTAGGTTACACTAGCTAAAAAAAGAAAGAGAAGATTCAAATATATAAATTCAGATATGAAAGTGGAGACATTACAACAGATGTTTTCAGTAATGAAATAGATCATAAGGAAGCATTAGTAACAATTATGTATCAACATAGTTGGTAATGTAGGGTAAATAGATTAATTCCTCGGAAAATATAACTGAAGAAGGTTGAATCAGAAAGAAATAGCTTGAACAGGCCACTGAAGATATTGAAGCAGTAATATGAAATCTCTCAAGAAAGAAAAGCCCAAGACCAGATGGCTTCATGGCTGAATTCTATCAAACTTTCAAAGAAGAATTAACACCAATACTTCTTAAACACTTCCAAAACAACAAAAAAAAAATAGAGCTGGATAATAGAGTTGACCCTTGAACAACATGGGGGTTAGTGGTGTTGACCACCCCCCAAATGCAGTCAAAAATCTGCATGTAACATTTGATTACTCTAAAACTTAACTACTAATAGCCAACTGTTGACTGGAAGCCTTACCAATAACATAATCAATTACATATTTTATATGTTACATTTATTATATACTTTAGTCTTACAGTAAAGTAGGCCAGATAAAAGAAAATATAAAATAATGTAGAAGAGAAAATATATTTAATATTCATTAAGTGGAAGTAGATCATCCTAAAGGTACAGACTATATAGTCTTCATCCTTGACATTTTCATGTTGTGTAAGCTGAGAAGAAGGAAAAGGAGTTGAACTTGCTGTCTCTGGGGTGGCAGAGGCAGAAGAAAATCTGCAGGTAAGTAGACCCACGCAGTTCAAACCTATGTTGTTCAAGGGTCAACACTACTTCCTAACACATTTTATGAGGCAGAATTACCCTTGATACCTAAGACAGACAAAGCCACACAGGAAAACTGTAGGCCAACATCTCTGAAGAACACTGATGCAAAAGTCTTCAATAAAATACTAGCAAACCAAATTCAACAACACATCAATACATCATGATTAAGTGGATTTTACCCCTGACATGCAAGGCTGGTTTAATATACACAAATCAATCAATGTAATATATCATATTAACAAACCACATGATCTTATCAATTGACAGAAAAGCATTCAATAAAGCTGAATGTCTGACCTGACAAAAACTTTTAACAGTTTAGATATAGGAGGAGAGTTAAACATAATAAAGGCTACTTGAGTAAAACTCATAGCTAACATCATAACCAATGGTGAGAAACTGAAAGCTTTTTCTCTAAGATCTGGTATAAGGTAAGGAGGCCCACTCTTACCTCTTCTACTTAGCAGAGTACTGGAGGTGTTATCAAGAACAATTGGACAATAAAAAGAATTAACAAGTATTCAAGCTAGATAAAAAGAAGTAAAATTATCTCTATTTAAAGATGACATGATCCTATATGTGAAAAATCCCAAAGATTCCACACAAAAAAACTGTTAGAACTAGTAAATTAATTCAGTAAAGCTGCAGGATATAAAATCAACATATAAAAATCTATAATATTTATATACACAACAATGTAGCCAAAAAAGAAATTGATAAAACAATCTCATTTAAAATCACTTCAAAAAATAAAATACTTACGAATAAATTTAACCAAGGAAAGACCTGTGCTGTACACTGAAAACTATAAAACATTAATAAAAGAAATTGAAGAGGACACAAATAAATGAGAAGATATTCCACGCTCATGGACTGGGAGAATTAATATTTTTTAAATGTCCATATTACTTCCAAAGTAATATATAGATTCAATGCAAACTCTATCAAAATTCCAATGACAGTCTTCACAGAAATAGAAAAAAATCCTACAATTCTTAAGGACCCCAAAAAGACCCCAAATAGCCAATGCAATTCTGAGAAAAATAAAGTTGGAAGCATCACAAATCCTGATTTAAAATTATATTACAAAGCTACAGCAACCAAAATTGTATGGTACTGATATAAAAACAGATGCCTAGACTAGTTAAACAGTATAGAGAATCCAGAAATAAATCCAAATATATATGGTCAACTAATTTTCAGCAAGGGCAATGAGAAAACACAATGAGGAAAAGATAGTCTCTCAACAAATAGTGCTGGGGAAACTGGATTTCTACATGTAAAAGAATAAAACTGGACCTTTATCTTACACAAAACACAAAAATCAACTGTCTCTCCAAATTTGAGGGCAGCAGTTTGCCCTGTGAATTAACTTCTCTAATAAACATAAAAAACATTGTTGATTTTTCAGGTTTTTTTCTTCTGCTTTTTACTTGTTGTTAGGATGAGTGGCAACTTCCAAGCGTCTTACATGCCGGAGCAGAAACTGGAAATTAACCTAGAAATAACTTTAAATATCCAAATGGTTCCCAGAGAGACAAGGAATAAATTTACTGAATAATCTCAGTTATCTCTGAGATAGTATCACATCATCTAACATGTGTAGTTGTATCTCAGAAAGAGAAAGATGTTTGGGAAAATATTTGTAGATGTAATGGCTGAAAATTTTCCAAACTAAAAAAAAAAAAAAACAAAAAAACTTTAAGATAACAATTCCAAAAGATCATCAAACAAGCAAAAACCAAGATAAATACAGAGAAAACCAGATCAAGACATAACATAATAACATTGCAAAGAACAGAAATAAAGATACAATCTTATAAGCAGCCAGAGAAAACAGATACTTTAAAAAGACAGGAATCAATGAAGATTTCTCATCTGAAACTATGCAAGTCAGAGAGCAATACAATGAAT
The DNA here is from genome assembly GCA_963573385.1 of Cacajao melanocephalus. Classification (NCBI taxonomy): domain Eukaryota; kingdom Metazoa; phylum Chordata; class Mammalia; order Primates; family Pitheciidae; genus Cacajao; species Cacajao melanocephalus. Next base: position 5,249 of record CAUYLG010019195.1, on the reverse strand, counting down.
CTTTAAAGTGCTGAAATTAAAAAAAAAAAAATTTGTTAACCCAGAATTGCATATCCAGTGAAACTCTCCTTCCAGACTGCATGTGACAAGCATACATATTCAAAGAAAAATTTGAGAGAATTTGTCACCAGTAGATGTGCACTACAAAAACGGTTGAAATAAGCTGCTCAGACAGATGGACATGATACTAATTGGAAACCTGGATGAAACCAAGGGAACAAATAGTACTGGACATAAAAAAGATGCATGCAAATATAAATTACTTTTTTTTCTCACGTTAAAATTTCTTTAAAAGACAACTGAATGTTTAAAGCAATAACAACAAAATATATTGTGAGGTTTATAATACTTGCAGAAACATAAAATATGAATGGGAAAATGGAAGTATACTGTTAAGAAACTTACATTTTATATGATCTGGTATAACAGAAGGTGAAGACAAACTGTAATTAAGATGTATATAATAAAACCTAGATCAACAACTATAAAAACCAACAGTGAAGAAGTATAGTTAGTAAGCTAATAGACATAAAATGTTAAGAAATAATTAATTCAATAAAAGGTAGGAAAAGAGGAGAAAGAAGAAACAAATAGAAAAGAAATGGTAGGTTAAAACCTAACAATATCAATAACTATGTTAAACCTAAAAATTCCAACTAACTGACAAAGCTTATCAGACTGGTTTTTAAAAAAAGTTTACATGGGGCTTTCAAGATAAACACTTAAAAATCTTTTTTAAAATGGTTAAGATTAAAAGGATGACAAAAGATGTATCATGCAAATAGTGCCATTAATCAAGATAGACCATATTCTGGGCCATAAATCAATTTCGGTAAATTAAAAAGGATTGATCTCATACAGAGTAAATGCTCTGACCATAAAGAAATTAAATTAGAAACCCATAACAAAAATTTATCTTAGGATATATATACTAATCTTTGAGTCAAAGAAAGAATCATGGCGAGGCATGGTAGCTTATGTCTATAATCCCAGTGCTTTGGGAGGCCAAAGCAGGAGAATTGCTTGAGGCCAGAAGTTCAATACCAGCCTGGGCAATGTAGTGAGACCTCCATGTCCAAAAAAAAAAAAAAAAAAATTAAAAATTAGCCAGGTGTGGTGATACATGCCTATATTCCTAGCTACTTGGGAGTTGTGAGGTAGGAGGTTTGCTTGAGCCCAGGAGTTTGAGGTTACAGTGAGCTGTGATAGCGGCACTGGTCTCCAGCCTGGGCAACACAGCAACACCTTGTCCCTGAAAAAAAAAAATTACAAAGGAAATTAGAACGTATTTTGCAATGAATAAAAATGGAAGCATATATTTGTAGAATGCAGCTAAATCAGTACTGAGAGAAATTTTTAGCTTCTGAATTCTTTTATTAGCAAAGAAGGAAGTTCAAAAATAAGTGGTATAAGCTTTCAATTGAAGTAACTTGAAAAAGAATAGCAAGTTAAAGACAAAGTAAGCAAAAGAAAGAAAATAAACAGAAGAGTTAAAACCAATGAATAAAAACAATAGAGAAAAACTAATGAAACCAAAAGCTGGTTCTTTAAGAACAATAAAATTGATATATTTCTAGATGGATAGATATGAGAAAGAAGACATGAATTACCGATATCGGTAATAGAGACAGGGGACATTACTATCAGATTCTGTAGACATTACTAGAGTGATAAGAAAATAAGAACATCATATTTGCAAATGTCTGATAATTTAAACAAAATGGATAAATGTCTTAAATGATAGAAATTACTCAAAGTGACTCAAGCATTAGGAAACTCAAAGATCCCTCTATTTATTACACACACACACACACACACATACACACACGCACACACACACACACACACACACAGCCCTTTCTGAAACCCTGGAATACCCCTCTGCACTGTGTTAGTTTCACAAACATTTACTTTGAGGACCTTCTCTGGGTTAGGCACTGTATTTTACAGAAGTCAAAGATTTAATGCAGCTGGGGAGGGATAAGACAGATGAGTGAATAAATAAAACACTGTATAATAAGTCATGAAAGAGATCTGCACAGGGTGTTATTAAGGAAAGAATATGAGATGCCCTACATGAGAGAAGGCTTCCGTAAGGAGCTGAGTATTAAAGGGTAATGATGATAATGATGATGATGAGGAGGAGGATGACAAAGATAATGATAGCAACAACAACAAAATAATGTTTACTTTTCTCTTACTCTATTGACACATATTGGCTAAATGTAAACCTCTCAAAAACAGTGTAAACCTCTCAAAAACTCTGCAGTAGGCACTATTATCCTCATTGAAACTGAGAGACATAGCAGATAAAAAAAACTTGTCTACGGTTATACAGCTACGAATGAATATGAATCAAGTGATAGAGAGAGAATAAAGTTTCAGATGGCAGGAGTGACATGTGTAAAGGTACAGACGCTTGAAGAAAAGCATGGTAGGTAGATTTGAGGCTGCAGGCTTCCTTTCTTCCTTCACAGGCACATTTCTTGAAAGGTAATCTCTACCCTCTGCCTCCATTTTCGCTTCCTTATTAGTTCAAGAAATATTTACCGAGCTCCTTGGTGACTGCCCAGTCTTTCCTTAATAACCTGAAATTTGACCCTGTCCTTTCTATTCAACTTGCCAACAACCTTTTTACTGCTGTAATAAGAAGCCATTTTTAAAATAATACTCATTTTCTTTTGATCATAAAAGTAAATTCAGATTGTGGTGATGGTGTACGATCTGCAAATCTGTTAAAAATCATTGAACTGGACACAAAACAAGAATGTCTCCAAATGTAAATTATACTTCAATAAAGCTGGTTTTTTTTTAAGTAAATAAATGCTCATTGTAGAAAAACCAAGAAATAGAAATAAATATATATGGTGAACATCTCCTGTAATCTATCACCTCATGTAGTTAGTGATTGTTCTGTGCAATGTTTCTGCACATTACCTGGATATTTCTGAAGTCTTAAATTTCATATTTTCTTCTACTCAGCCCTTCCCAGCTTGTCATTCTACCTTCCCTGCCTCATGGCAAAGGATGGCAGTAGTATAGAAGAAGCAAATGAGGTTGGGTGTGGTGGCTCATGACTGTAATTCCAGCACTTTGGAGGATGAGACGAGTGGATCACCTGAGGTCAGGAGTTCAAGACCAGACTGGCTACCATGGCAAAACCCTGTCTCTATTAAAAAAATACAAAAATTAGGCAGGTGTGGTGGCACATGCCTGTAATCCCAGCTACTCGGGAGCCTGAGGCAAAAGAAGCACTTGAACCAGGGAGGTGGAGGTTGTAGTGAGTTCAGTTTGCACCACTGCACTCCAGCCTGGGAGACAAAGTGAGACTCTGTCTCAAAAAAAAAAAAAAAAAAAAACAAAAGGAATTCATTTTTGTATTTAAACAATAACCAGGGCTGACTGGACCCAAAGCAGGGCATAAGAATACTACTTGAGAGTCAGTTTTACTTCCCTGGTTACCCCACCCCTAGACTAGAAAAAAGTCCCCAAATCATGGGGTGGGGCATAGTCGGAAATGAAGGAGAAAATGTTTCCTTGCAGTTTTGTTCCCTAGAAAAGGCCTTATTTTTTTAAAAAATTATACTTTAATTTCTGGGGTACATGTGCAGAATGTGCAGGTTTGTTCCATAGGTATACACGTGACACGGTGGTTTGCTGCCCCCATCAACCTGTCATTTACATTAGGTATTTCTCCTAATGCTATCCCTCCCCCAGTTCCCCACCTCCCGACAGGCCCCAGTGTGTGATGTTCCCTTCCAGTGTCCATGTATTCTCATTGCTCAGCTCCCACTTATGAGTGAACATGTAGTGTTTCGTTTTCTGCTCTTGTGTTAGTTTGTTGAGAATGATGGTTTCCAGCTTCATCCACGTCCCTGCAAAGGACATGAACACATTGAAAAGGCCCTATTTCTTACCCTGACTTCTCCATCAAACCTGGGAGATGGAGAAATAATAGAAGCCCCACATAGGTCAGGAGTCCTCTGAGAGCAGAAGGAGCCAGCGTTCACACACAGGACAGAGGAGGTGAAAGGCTGTGGGGCCACACTGCAGAGCAGAGACACAGCAGAGATGAGCTTGGCAGTGTGTGTTCAGGCTGGCCAGCGAGACTGCAGGACCTAGTTTCCTGCCGGCTCTCCGCTGCCCCCCACTACACACAGGAAGAATGCAACATTTCCTGGGTATCTGAGAGCGGCATGGATGTAGCCAAGAGAACGTGAAATCAAAGATTAGTGGGGATAACCCATGTGTCTGTGGGTGCCTGGGTAGGTAGGTGACACCCAGGATTGGAGGCCCCACCCCATGGCATGATAGAGCCACTGGGGCTTTCATGCCATCCTAGCACCAGGGGAGTGACTGAGACCTGAGGTGATGAAAGGCGAGTAGCAAGTTTCTGCTGAACAGCCCAGTGGTGATTCAAAACAGAGACGGGTTACAGTGAAGCAGGCACCTCTGAGTTTACGGCCTGAGATCTGGACCCTTCACAGCATATCACCAGGAAGGGGTTTGGCGAGGCTTTGGTGGTATTTGGCTCTGATCCTCGTTTGCCACCCTGCTTCCTCTTCAGGAAGGAGACATGCGGGAAAGGAGTAGTAGCAATGGAGACACAAAAGCTGCTTTATTACAGGCCGCACTGGTGCTCAATACCCTTGATGTGGCGAGTGGGCGGGAACGTGAGGCTGAATTTCTGAGCCACATGAGGTCAAGGCTCCCTCCTCCCAAGCTTGACAATCAGCATTTGGCCATCTTTTGGCCAACCACAGGGTAGAGGAACCTGAAGCCATAGCAAGCTCACTTAGGCCTAAAGAGTGAGCGAGACAACTGGGCCTACCCACACAGCCGGGAAGAAGAATCGGAGGAAGCCAGGGCCATACAGTGACACTGGGGACCCTGCTCACCCTCAAGCACGGCAGAGACAGTGTCCTTACCAGATCAGTGCCACCTCTGCACGCAGAGGAAGGGGGTTGAGAAAGCAGAGATGGCAGGAAAGTGCAAGCATCTTTATCATGGTTTTCCCCACTTTACATTGTATCATAAACATTCTCTTAGGTAATTAAAATTATTTTATTTATTTATTTTTTTTTTAATTTTTTATTTATTTTTATTTATTTTTATTTTTTATTTTTTATTTTTTTTTAAGAAAGGAAAAGAGAGGAAAGAAAGTGAGAGTGAAAGAAAGAAAAAAAAAAGAATGTACGAGAGAAAGAAAGAGGAAGAAAAAGAGGGAGAGAGAACAGGATTCTTGTTCT
>CAUYLG010019194.1:0-23870 GCA_963573385.1 Cacajao melanocephalus | reverse complement strand
ATATACAATCATGTCATCTGCAAATAGAGACAATTTGACTTCCTCCTTTCCTAATTGAATACCCTTTATTTCTTTTTCTTGCCTGATTGCTCTGGCTAGAACTTCCAATACTATATTGAATAGGAGTGGTGAAAGAGGGCATCCGTGTCTAGTGCCAGATTTCAAAGGGAATGCTTCCAGTTTTTGCCCATTCAGTATGATACTGGAGTGTGCCAGGTGCAGTGGTTCACGCCTGTCATCCCAGCACTTTGGGAGGCTGAGGTGGACGGATCATGAGGTCAGGAGTTCGAGGCTAGCCTGGCCAACATGGTGAAACCCTGTCTCTACTAAAAATACAAAAATTAGCTGAGTGTGGTGGCGCATGCCTGTAATACCAGCTACTCAAGAGGCTGAGACAGAAGAATGGCTTGAACTCGGGTGCAGAGGTTGCAGTGAGCTCAGATAGTGCCATTGCACTCCAGCCTGGATGATGGAGCAAGACTCCGTCTAGCAAAAACAAAAAACAAAAAAACCCAAAGTGTTTAGGCCCAGATCCAGAGAGGGGTGATGATTGTGGGTTACTACCTAGTAACCAGGTAACAATGAAGCTCTGGTAGCTTTAAAGACCCAAGACTGGCATTTGGCAGTTTGTGAAGATTTCATGGGTCTGACTCATGTACTGGCTGTGAAAGTTGATTTGAGCTAAAATGACCCCTATTTGCTCATCTGAGAAGTACTGAGTCTGGTCCAAGACTTGTGGCAGGTAACCACTGAGTGAGAGGAAGGAGAGTGAGCCTAGACACAGCTTGGGGGCAGTTCTTTAGGGAAGGGAATACATGGGTTTCTCTCAGTGGTGTGCATCCTCAGATGGGTGCTTCCCAGGTTTGAGTGTTCTGGTTTGGAAGTTGCGGCTAGAAGGAAACTCCAAACTCAGTATCATTCCCGAACCATTCAGGCCTAGGCTGACCCCACTGCCCAGAGTATACCAACTCATGACACATATCTGTCAAAGAACTCCAAATTTAATCTACTTTCTGCATTATCTCAGTGATATATTTACATGCTCCTTCCTGTCTGTTTTAGGGGCAGGTTTGATGTCCATGGACCCTCTTTAGTCCTCTATGTATGTCCCTACCAAGCTTCTTTTCCTTGGAGATGGGAGAGAGCCCTTTTTCAAGGAGGGGTCTAAAAAGGCTTGGATTCTTGAGAAAACTAGGCTGGGTCAGGAGCTGGAGAGGTTTAAGGTTGGGACAGAAACTCTGGAAGTCAGCCTTGGTGAGAGCCTTTTGAGACCTACTTCATGAATAAATCTGCTCTTCACCAGGTTTCCAGATTCCCACAGTTCCTCTAAGCAGCTTCTCACTACTGTCATCTCTCCCACATGTGAACCCAAATCCCTAGCTGCGATGACAAGTTGAGAAGGTTTGAAAAAGAAACTATTTTGAAACACAACTTCAAGGAAAAATAAGAACCCATTCTCAGGCAAATCCTGGCACCTTTGATTAGTAAAGAAACAGCAGCCTCTATTTGATTCAGACAGTTTATTACTTACATAGACTCAAAAGGAAATGAGCAGAATTTCCAGTTCCCCTACAGGACAGCACCAATACTAAAGGGGATGGCAACATTAGTAATGAGACACCCTGTTGCTGAGGAGCTGAGTTCATCTGCAAGTAAGCAGTTTATGGCTTGCAGTTCTGCCCAAAGAAAGATGAGGCAGAACACCTCATATCTTACCAGAACCTGGGAAGTGATAAGAACTGCCTCGTGACAGTCTTCCAAGAAGATAAAGAGGTGAGTTGAAAATAGCCTTGTGGTAGTTCTTCATAAGCCTCTTATATTCACATGTTCCCCAAGGATCATAGAATGTTCTGCTGAGACTTTGATTAATTGTGGTTAAGCCTTGCCTGTGTGGCCCATGTGAATACATATAAGGTTGGCAGGTCAACGTGGCACAGCCATGCCCCTACACCCATATACAGAAAAGAGCAAATGAATGGATATTTGACCAGCCTGAAAAAGCAAAAAAAGGGAAAAGAGAATAATAATTGCCATAATAAGTAAAAGGATAACATGCAAGAGCTTTCTCTGCTTTTTTTGAGACAATGTCTTACTCTGTTGCCCAGAACAGAGTGCAGTGGCACAATCACGGCTCACTGCAGCCTCAACTTCCCAGACCCAAGCCATCCTCCCATCTCAGCCTCACGAGTAGGTGGGAGTAGAGGCACATGCCACCATACCTGGCTAATTTTTTAAAAGTTTTTGTAGAGAAGGGAACTCACCATGTTGCCCAGGTTAGTCTCAAAACTCCTGAGCTCAAGCAGTCCTCTTGCCTTGGCTTTCCAAAGTGTTGGGATTACAAGCATACGCTGCCCTGTCTGGCTAAGAGTTTTCCTTTTGCCCAGGAATTTGAGCTATGCTGAAAACACAAAGGAGTAATTCTAAAATTAGCTTCCGCCTGACTTCCAAGAGTTGGTGGCCAAGCCAGCTTTCTGATAACCAATCACGATATCACTCACTTACCTTCCCCCAACCTCCAGTTTGTATAAAGAAGGTACAAGGGAAAGGGAGAGTTGTCAGAATCCTTGATAGTGGGTTGGGGGAAGGTTGTCATGGTGTGAGACCTTTCTTTTCATCTAGGGAGCCATGTGATGAGAGAGAATTCAGTAGACCTCTTTGGAGAATGTGAGTGCCTGCAACAAATGAAGAACGACATTTGTTACTTGGTTGGACATTTGGACTCATACATATATAAATACATATATATAATATATAAATAATATTTTTTTAAAGTCAGGAACCAATTATAGATCATGCATTGCTTTTGGTTGTCATTTCTCTCTCGTCTCCAATCTCACCTGATATTCTTTTCCTTTTTGGACAGCCAGTTTTAAAATAATTTTTAAAAGTAAAAGTTGTGGTAAAATCCATAATGTAAAATTTACCATCTTAACCATTTTTAAGTGTACAGTTCAGTAATGTTAGGTACATTCACATTGTTGGGAAACCACTCTTCAGGGCTGTCTTCATCTTGCAAAACTGAAACTCTATGCCCATTAAACAACTTCCCATTTTCCCCTCCCTCCAGCTCCTGACAATCACCATTTGATTTTCTGTCTCTATGAATCTGACTGCTCTAGGGACCTCATATCAGTGGAATCATACAGTATTTGTCATTTTATAGTTGGTTTATTTGACTTAGCATAAGGTTCTCAAGGTTTATCCATGTTGTAGCATGTGTCAGAATTTCCTTCTTTTTTAAGGCTGAGTAATATTCCGTTATATGTATATACCACATTTTGTCTATATGGGCTTTGCATTGCTTTTACTCTTGGCTATTGCGAATAATGCTGCTATGAAGATGGGTGAACAAATATCTCTTTGAGAGCCTGCTTTCAATTCTTTTGGGCATATATCCAGAAGTGGAAATACTAGATCATATGGTAATTCTGCTTTTAATTTTCTGAGAAACTACCTTACTGTTTTCTATAGAGGCTGCACCATTTTACATTCCTATTAACAGTGCACAAAGGTTCCAATTTCTCCACACCCTTTCTAACACTTATTTTCTCTCTTTTTCTGGTATGAGATGATATTCATGTGGTTTTGATTTGCATTTTTCTAATGATAAACGATTTTGGGTATATTTTTTAAGTGAAAGCAAGTTTACTAAGAAAGTAAAGGAATAAAGAATGGCTATTTCATAGCTGAGGGCTGCTGGTTGCCTATTTTTATGGCTATTTCTTGATTATATGCTAAACAAGGGGTGGATTATTCATGAGTTTTCTGGAAAAGGGGTGGGCAATTTCTGGAACTGAGGGTTTCTCCCCCTTTTAGACTTCCTGATGTTGCCATGGCATTTGTAAACTGTCATGGCACTGGTGGAAGTGTCTTTTAGCATGCTAATGCATTATAATTAGCGTATAATGAGCAGTGAGAATGACCAAACGTCACTTTCCTTGCTGTCTTGGTTTTGGTGGAATTTGGCTGGCTTCTTTACTACATGCTGTTTTATTAGCAGGGTCTTTGTGACTTGTATCTTGTGCCGACCTCCTATCTCATCCTGTGACTTAGAATGTGACTGGGAATGCAGCCCAGTAGGTCTCAGTCCTATTTTACCCAGCCTCCGTTCAAGATGGAGTTGCTCTGATTCAAAGGCCTTTGACAGACTTCCTTCCTCCCTTTTATTTATTTATTTATTTATTTATTTATTTATTTATTTATTTCTGAGACAGAGTTTTGCTCTTGTTGCCCAGGCTGGAGTGCAATAGCACGATCTTGGCTCGCTGAAACCTCTGCTTCCCGGGTTCAAGCAATTCTCCTGCCTCAGCCTCCTAAGTAGCTGAGATTACAGGCATGTGCCACCATGCCCGGCTAATTTTGTATTTTTAGTAAAGGCAGGGTTTCACCATGTTGGTCAGGCTGGTCTCGAATGCATGACTTCAAGTGACCCACCGGCCTCGGCCTCCCAAAATGTTGGGATTATAGGCACGAACCACCATGCCTGGCCCCTCCCTCCCTTTTATAAGAAAACCTTTAATCCTAAGGGTTGTAGCAGGATGAAGATCCATGTTTTGTAACTTCTTCAGGCTGAATAGGGGCAATGATATTCCTGCCTAATTATTAGGGTCTCTTGTATTCAGGGTAGAGGGCAGCTCAATAGAAAGCATCAGTATGTCAATTGCCATTCATAACTCTGAGTTCTGACAAAAGGTGATATCTGGAAGGTTAATAAGTGTTTAATTTGAGAAAACATAGAGTAGGCTTATTCTGCATTCCTAAACAAAGAGTACAATACTGATATATTCCACAACAGTAAAGCAAAATAAGCATAGTTATCTCAAGTAAACTAAATAAGAAGACTTTACATGAGCTGGGCAACTGTTGGAACTGAGCTAATATGGAGTCACTAGCTGATTTCAATACACGCCCAGAATTAGAATATTGATCCAGATTTTTATATTACCCATCCTTCTTGTTTCTTCTGAGTATCAGCCAGATATCACTGGTTGGTTTACAGGAATGAGCAGTCTAAATTGCAGACGAAAACCTCAAAAACAACTGATGAGACTAAAATCTGATAAAAGGTATACCATAGCTCCTGAAACATAATTTTTCTCTGTCCAGTCTCCCATTTTTACTAAAGACAAATCATGGTAAGACCGATTTGCTTTATTATACTTGGCCTGATTATTTGTATAAAGTGCAGCAAGAATAATTATTTGTAACACAGTCTTCTTTTAATTGGTTTTGTTGGAACTCTTTTCCATAAGGAGTCTCATATAAGACTATTTTTTTTTTTTGAGACAGAGTCTTACTCTGTTGCCCAGGCTGGAGTGGAATGGCACAGTCTCGGCTCACTGCAACCTCCGCCTTCCAGGTTCAAGTGATTCTTCTGTCTCAGCCTCCCAAGTAGCTGGGATTACAGGTATGTGCCACCACACCTGGCTAATTTTTTGTATCTTTAGTAGAGAAGGGGTTTCACCATCCTGGCCAGGCTGGTCTTAAACTCATGACCTTGTGATCCACCTACCTCTGCCTCCCAAAGTGCTGGGATTACAGGCGTGAGCCACCATGCCCAGCCTAATATTTTTTTAAAGTTGAGCCCAGCCATGGATTTGTAATTCCTCTCCTCTTGAGGTTCCAAGATAACTTGGGGCTGTCAGAAAGTGACATTCTTTACTTACCACAGATTGGGAACCTTGTACAGGAACTGTGTAGACAAGGTATGAGGCTGGCTTTCCAAAGGAGCTTTTTTTGTCTTTAAGTCAAATTTGATTCCTTAAAGGAAAACACACCATTCCAGTCAAAGCGTTGGTATTCCGGGAGCAGTGGCTCATGCCTGTAATCCCAGCACTTTGGGAGACTGAGGCAGGCAAATCACTTGAGGTCAGGAGTTTGAGACTAGCCTGGCCAATATGGTGAAACCCTGTCTCTACTAAAAATACAAAAATTAGCTGGATGTGGTGGTGGGTACTTATAACCCCAGCTACTCAGGAGGCTGAGGCAAGAGAATTGCTTGAACCCAGGAGGTGGAGGTTTCAGTGAGCTGAGATCACACCACTGCACTCCAGCCTGGGCAACAGTGTGACACTCAATATCAAAAAAAAAAAAAAAAAAAAAAAGCTTTGGAAAAATAACCAGTTTCTCTAATTGTGTCCTGTTGCAAAAGAAACCAGATTCTTATTGCACTTATGCAAATAACTATCATGCTGTAAGTTAAAAATACTCACAAATAGTTTCCAAATTCTGGAGAAATCAGATGCAGAGAAACAAATATATTCCAAATTTTGTTCACAGATGTATACTTTACTTAATTGTTAAAAACTGTAAACAGCTTAAAAGAAAAGTTTTCTTGACTTCAAAGTCAGCCAATTGGTGCTGCAGTCCATTTCCTTTGGGTTGGGAAGTCTTCTCAGTATCATCTCTTCATGGTTTGCCAGGAAGATGTTACCAGAAAGGGGTCCCTATCCAGACCCCTAAGAGAGGGTTCTTGGACTTCACACAAGAAAGAATTTGAGGTGAATCCATAAAGTGAAAGCAAGTTTATTAAGAAAGTAAAGGAATAAACAATGGCTACTACATAGGCAGAGAAGCCTGATGTTGAATATCTTTTTATATGTTTGTTAACCATTTGCATATCCTCTTTAGGTAAATGTTCATGTTATAGTTGGAGTATTTATTTATTTTGGTGTTCAATTGTAGGAGTTCTTTGTATATTCTGGATATTAACCCCTTATCAGATATATGACTTACAATTATTTTCTCCCATTCCATAGGTAGCCCTTTTACTCTGTTGATTGTGTCCTCTGATGCAAGGAGTTTTTAAGTTTGATATAGTCCCAGTGCCTGTTTCTGCTTTTGTTGCCTGTGCTTTTAGTGTCATATCCAAGAAATCACTGGCAAATTCAATGTCATGAAGGCTTCCCACTGTGTTTTCTTCTAGCAGTTTTATAGATTTAGGTCTTCTATTTAAGTCTTTAATCCATTTTGAATTAACTTTTGTAAGCGGTGTAAGGATTCAGCTTCATTCTTTTGCATGTGTATATCCACTTTTCCTAGCACCATTTGTTGAAGAGACTGTCCTTTTCTGATTATGCAGTATTGGCATCCTTATCAAAGATCATTTGAACATAATCTTTTGGGGTTATCTATTTTATTCTTTGTAGGTTTTTTTTTTTTTTTTTGAGACAGAGTCTTACTCTGTCATACAGGCTGGAGTGCAGTGGCACAATCTTAGCTCACTGCAACTGCTGCCTCCCAGGTTCAAGTGATTCTCCTGTCTTAGCCTCCTGAGTAGCTGGGACTACAGGTATATGCCACCATGCCCAGCTAATTTTTGTGGTTTTAGTAGAGATGCGGTTTCACCATGTTGCCCAGGCTGGTCTCAAACTCTTGGACTCAAGCGATCTGCCCACTTCAGCCTCCTAAAGTGCTGGGATTACAGGCATGAGTTACCTTACCCAGGCTCCCTATTTTATTCTATTGATCTTTATGTCTGTCTTGCCAGTACCACACTATTTTGCTTACTATAACTTTGTAATATGTTTTGAAATCAGGAAATGTGAGACCTCCAACTTTGTTCTTCTTTTCCAAGATATTTTGGCTATAATGAGTCCCTTGATATTTCATGTGAAATTTAGAATGTATTTTTTGTTTCTGCAGAAAAAAATGCAATTAGATTTTGATAGAGATTGCACTGCATCTGTATATCACTTTGAGTAGTATTGACAGCTTAACTATACATGTTAGTTCTTTCAGTTCATGAATGCAAGATGTCTTTCCATTTAGTGTATCTTTTTAAACTTATTATAGCAATGTTTTGTAGTTTTCAATGTTCAAGTCTTTTGTCTGCTTGGTTAAGTTTATTCCTAAGTATTTTATTCTTTTTGATTATACTGTAAATGGAATTTAAAACATTTCCTTTTCAGATTTTTCATTCTTAGTGTATAGAAATGCAGCTGATTTTTATGTGTTATTTTCACATCCTGCAACATTACTGAATTTCTTTTTTTGTAGAGTCTTCAGTTTTCTGCTTATAAGATCATGCCATCTAAGAACAGAGATAATTTTACTTTTTCCTTTCCAATTTGGATGCCTTTTTTCTTTCTTTTCTTTTTCTTTCTTTTTTTTGCCTAAATGGTCTGGCTAGAATTTCCAGACTTATGTTAAATACTATATGTTAAATATTATATAAATAAATAAACATTTAACACAGATGTGGCAAAAGTGGGCATTCTTGTCTTATTCCTGATATTAGAGGAAAAGATTTTCATCTTTCATCATTGAGTATGATGTTTGCTATGAGATCTTCATATATGGCTTTTATTATATTGAGGTAGTTTCCTTCTATTTCAAGTTTGTTGAGTATTTTTATTATGAAAGCATGTTAAAATTTGTCACTTATCTTTTATGCATCAACTGAGCTGATCATGTGATTTTTTTTCCTTTATTCTGTTAATGTGGTGTGTTACATTAATTTATTTTCATATGTTGAAATATCCTTGCATCCCAGAATTAACCAAACTTGGTCATGGTGTATAATCCTTTTAATATGCTACTGCATTCAGTTTGGTAGTATTTTGCTGAGGATTTTTACATCAATGTTTATAAGGGTTATTAGTTTGTACATTTTATTTTCTTGTAATATTCTTGTCTGGCTTTGGTGTCAGAGTAATGCAGGCTTCTTAGAATTAGTTTGGAAGTGTTTTGTCCTTTACAATTGTTTGTAAGCATTTGAACAGTATTGGTGTTCTCTCTCTCTCTCTCTTTTTTTTTTTTTTTTTGAGACAGGGTCTTGCTCTGTCGCCCAGGCTGGAGTGCAGTGGCTCGATCTCGACTCACTGCCACCTTTGCCTCCTAGATTCAAGCTATTCTCCTGCCTCAGCCTTCTGAGTAGCTGGGATTATAGGCATGTACCACCACACCTGGCTAATTATTATATTTTTAATAGAGACAGGGTTTCACCATGTTGACCAGGTGCTGGTCTCGAACTCCTGACCTCAAGTGATCTGCCCACCTTGGCCTCCCAAAGTGATGGGATTACAGGCATGAGCCACCACTCCCAGCTGTTAATTCTTTTTTAAATTATTGGCAGAATTATCTAGTGAAGGCATTTGGTCCTGGGCTTGTCTTTATTGGAAGTTTTCTCTTGATGCAATCTTACTAGCTGTAGGTCTGTTCAGATTTTGCATTTCTTCATGATTCAGTCTTGGTAGGTGTGTGTTTCTAGGAATTTATTCTTTTTCTTTAGTTATCCAATTTGTTGGTGTACAATTGTTCACAGAATTCTCTTATAATCATTTTAATTTTTGTGATATTGAAGCTCCCTTGCCCCTCAGGCATGTGAAGACAGAGTGAAAAGATGGCTCTTTATGAACCAAGAGGTCGACTCTCCCCAGACACTGAATTTGTATTTGTATCTGATCTTAATTACTTATGTTGTCTCTTTTTATTTCTTAGTCTAGCCAAGGTTTGTCCTTCTTTTGTTTGAGATGGAGTCCCACTCTGTCGCCCAGGCTAGAGTGCAGTGGCGCAATCTCTGCTCACTGCAACTCCTGCCTTCTGGGTTCAGGTGATTCTCCTACCTCAGCTTCCAGAATAGCTGGGATTACAGGTGCCCACCACCACACCTGGTGAAGTTTGTATTTTTAGTGGAGATGGGGTTTCACTATGTTGACTAGGGTGGTCATGAACTCCTGACCTCAGGCAGTCTACCCACCTTGGTGTAAGCCACCATGCCTGGCAGGTTTGTTTAATTAATTTGTTTACTTTTTACTTTTTCAGAAAACCAACTTACATTCTCTATTTTCTTTATCTTTGCGCTAATCTTTATTATTGTCTTTCTTCTGGTAGCCTAGGATTTATTATTATTATCTTTTGTTTCTTGATCTTCCCACCTCAGCCTCCCACGTAGCCAGGACTATAAGCACATGCTATCATGTTGGGCTAAATCTTAAATTTTTCTGTAGAGATGGGAGGGGGTCTCACTATGTTGCCCAGGCTGGTCTTGAACTCCTGGCCTCAAGTGTTCCTCCACCTTGGCCTCCCAAAGTGCTGGAATTACAAGCATGAACCACCATGTCTAGCTGGTTTTATTTTTATTTTTCTCCAGATATTTTCTAATTTTGATTTATTTGATCATTTGGTTATTTAAGAATGTGTTGTCTTTTCTTGTTTCCTTCTGCTATTAATTTCTAGTTTCATTCCATTGTGATCAGAAACTGTATTTTGTAGGTATTCAGTGTTTCAAAATTTGCTTAGACTTGTTTTGTCGCCTAACATATGGTCTGTGCTGGAGAATAATCTGTGTGCACTTGAGAAAAATGGTATTTTACTGTTATTGGGTGGAGTGTTTTGTATAAGTTTATTATGTCCACTTTCTTTATAGTATTGCTCAGGTCCCCTGTTTCCTTATTGACCTTCTATCTGGTTTTTCCATACATTATTGAAAATAAGAGTATTGATGCCTGACAAAGACAAGGCAATTAAAAAGTAAAAATAAAAATAAAGCAAATAAGGGTAGTGGCATCTCCTACCATTATTTTCATTTCTCCCTTCGATTTTGTCCATGTTTGGCTTATACCTTTAGGAGCTCTGATGTTTGGTACCTAATTGTTTATAATTGTTATATATTCCTGGTAAGTTGACTCTTTCTAAAAATTGACTCTTAAGATTATATAATGTGTTTTTTCATGTCATAGTAGTTTTTCACTTAAAGACTGTTTTGTCTAATATTAGTGTAGCCAACTTTGCTCTCTTTTTGTTACAATTTGCATGAATTAGATTTTCCATCATTTTACCTATAGCCTATGTGTGCCCTTAGATCTGATGCAAATCTTCTGTAGACAGCAGATAGTTGGATCCTGTTTGTTTATTTTTTTATCCATTCAGCCAATCTATGTCTTTTAATTGGGGAGTGCTATAGACTGAATTTTTGTTTCCCCACAAAATCTATATGTTGAAACTTAATCCCCAATATGATAGTTTTTGAAGATGGGGTTCTTTAGGAGGTTACTATGAAGGGGAGTTCACATAATGAGACCAGCAACCTTGTAAAAGAGACTCCAGCGAGCTCTCTTGACCCTTCAGGCATGTGAAGACAGAGTGAAAAGATGGCTGCTTATGAACCAAGAAGTGGGCTCCCCCGAGATGCTGAATTTGTCTTTGTATCTCCCTTCTTTCATAGAGAGATCCTTTGTCCCCCAAATATCAGCATATTTACTTATTTGCCCTGTCTTATAATACGCACAAAACAATGTCAACATTACTATCAGTAACAATACTAACAATAAACCTAGTATGTAAAGTTCAACATTTCTTTGAAGCTCCTTTTGTCCTTAGAATGTCTTCCTTAGGATGTAGAGTCACTTTGCTTGTTCAAAGCTTCTTGAACAAGTTTTCCACCACTCTGTGGTTATATTATCAATTCGTTATACTGTTAGGTTTATGTATTTCTTTTTATATTCACTTTAGGGTATCTGTTTTTTTGAGACGGGGTCCCACTTTGTCACATAGGTTGAGGTATAGTGGCACAATCTTGGCTCACTGCCTCCCAGGCTCAAATGATCCTCCAACTTCAGTTTCCTGCACAGCTGGGACCACAGGCATGTGCCACCATGCCCAGCTAATTTTCCATATTTATGGTAGAGATAGGGTTTCACCGTGCTGCCCAGTCTGATCTCAAACTGGTCTCAAATTTCTGGGTTCAGGTGATCCACCCACCTCGGCGTCCCAAAGTGCTGACATTACAGGTGTGAGCCACTACGCATGGCCTCACTTTAAGGTGTTTTAATTTGTTTTTAAAATTTGTTAATTCCATATGGTTCAAAGTCAAACCTATATTTAAAAAATTAAACACAGAGAAGTCTCATTACCATTCTTGTTCCTTCATTCCATTACACCTCCCTATTCTTAACACTTTCATTGGAAAAACATTTATGCCTCCTGTTTGTTTTTGCAAAATTAAGCAAATCACTGTCTCTGTGACACACACATACTTATTTTCTCTTTTCATCTTACACAAAAGTAGCATACCACGTATACTGCTTATTACCTTGCTTTTATTCCTGAATATTGATATATTCTGGACATTTCTTTATATTGTTTATAGAGACCTTTCTCATTTCTTTTAACAATTATATTGTACACCATTGACACTGTTCAGTAGATTCGTCTCAGCTGATTACTAGTGGGCTGTTTTCTAGTTATTTTATTATAAATGATGTCACAATAAATAACTTTGTGTATATAATGTTATATTTGTGAAGATATATATTTAAATTCTTAAAGATGGAATTGCTAGTTCAAAAGACAAATGCATACATCATTCTTTGAAGATATTGCCAAATTCCCTCCATTGTGGTTCTACCATGTTTTTCGCTCCTACAAACAATATATGAGAATGCCTATTTTTTCACAGCCTTATTAACAGAGCCTGTTGTCAGTTTTTTTTGAAAGTTTGTCCATCTGATTGATGAAAAATGATATCTCAATGTGGTTTTAATTTGTATGCTTGTTATGGATGAAATTAAGCAAGTTATAATATGTTTAAAGGCCTTTTTAAATTTTTGTTTTATACATTTACAGTACTGTGCTATATTTATCAATACCATAAATTTATATCATCTGTTTTTTAAACTTATATTTTAAGTCCAGGGGTACAATGCAGGTTTGTTATATAGGTAAACTTGTGTCACAGGGGTTTATTGTACAGATTATTTCATTACCCAGGTATTAAACCTAGTACCCATTGATTAACTTTTCCTGATCCTCTCCCTCCTCCCATAAATCTCAGTGTCTTTTGTTCCCCTCTATGTGTCCATGTGTTCTCATCATTTAGCTCCCACTTAAAAGTAAGAACATGGAGTATTTGATTTTCTGTTCCTGCATAAATTTGCTAAGGATAATGGCCTCCAGCTCCATCCACATTTCTGCAAAAATGTGATTTTATTGTTTTTATGGCTGCATAGTGTTCCATGGTGTATATGTACTATACTTTCTTAATCCAGTCTATCACTGATGAGCATTTAGGTTGATTCCATGTCTTTGCTATTGTGAATAGTTCTGCAGAAAACATGTATGTGTCTTTATGATAGAATAATTTATATTCCTTTGGGCATATATTCAGTAATGGGATTGCTGGGTGGAATGGTAGTCCTGTTTTTAGCTCTTTGAGGAATCACCATACTATTTTACACAGTGGTTGAACTAATTTACACTCCTACCAATGGTGTGAAAGTGTTCCTTCTTGTCTGCAATCTAACCAGCATCTGTTATTTTTTGACTTTTTTTTTGAGAAAGGGTCTCACTCTGTCCCCCATGCTGGAGTGCAGTGGCATGATCACAGCTCACTGCAACCTTGACCTCCTGGGCTCAAGTTATCCTCCTGCCTCAGCCTTCTGAGTAGCTGGGACTATAGGTGGGTGCCACCACACTGGCTAATTTTTGTATTTTTTGTAGAGATGGGGTCTTGCCATGTTGTCCAGGCTGGTCTCAAACTCCTGGGCTCAAGTGATCCTCTTTGGCTTCCCAAAGTGCTAGGATTATAGGCATGAGCCACCGAGCTCAGCCAATTGTGGATTTTTTTTTCCTTTTTTGAGACAGTTTCATTCTTCTTGCCCAGGCTGCAGTGCAATGATCTCGGCTCTTGGCAACCTCTGCCTCCCGGGTTCAAGTGATTCTCCTGCCTCAGCCTCCCGAGTAGCTGAGATTACAGGCATGTGCCACCATGCCTGGCTAATTTTGTATTTTTAATAGAGATGTCTTTTCTCCCTTCCTTCCTTCCTTCCTTCCTTCCTTCCTTCCTTCCTTCCTTCCTCCCTCCCTCCCTCCCTCCCTCTCCCTTCCCTTTCCTTCCCTCTCCCTTCCCCCTTTCTGTTCGCCCTCTCCCTTCCCCCTCTCCCTTCCCCCTCTCCCTTCCCCCTCTCCCTTCCCCCTCTCCCTTGCCCTTCTCCCTTCCCCCTCTCCCTTCTCCCTCTCCCTTCCCCTTCTCCCTTCCCCCTCTCCCTCTCCCTCCCTCTCCCTTCCTTTCTTCTGAGCCTGTTGCCAGGCTGGAGTGCAGTGGCATGATCTCAGCTCACTGTAACCTCTGCTTCCTGGGTTCGAGAGATTCTCCTGCCTCAGCCTCCCAAGTAGCTGGGACTACAGGCAAGCGCCACCATGCCCAGATAATTTTTAATTTTTAGTAGAGATGGGGTTTCACCATGTTGGCCAGGTGGTCTAGATCTCTTGACCTGAGTCTTCATTTCTAATTTTATTGCACTGTGGTTGGTATAAAAGAATGGTTGGTATAATGTCAGTTCTTTAGCATTTGCTGAGGATTGTTTTACGTCCAATTGTCTGGTTGATTTTAGAGTATGTGCCATGTGGCAATGAGAAGAATGTATATTCTGTTGTTTTTGGGTGAAGAGTTCCATAGATATTGATCAGGCCCATTTGATCCAGTGCTGAGTTCAGGTCCTGAATAGTTCTGTTAATTTTCTGACTTGATGATTAGTCTAATACTGTCAGTGGGGAGTTGAAGTCTCTCACTATTATTGTGTGGGAGTCTGAGTCTCTTTGAAGGTCCCTAAGAGCTTGCTTTATGAATCTGGGTGCTCCTGTGTTGGATGTAGGTATATATATGGGTAGGTCTTCTTGTTGAATTGAACCTTTTACCAAAATATAATGCCTTTGTCTTTTTCGATCTTTGTTAGTTTAAAGCCTATTTTGTCTGAAATTAGGATTGCAACCCCTGCTTTTATCTGAGTTCCATTTGCTTGGTAGATTTTCCTCCCTCCCTTTATTTTGAATCTATGAGTGTTATTGTGTGTGAGATAGTCAGTTGAAGACAGCATACCATTAGGTACTGCTTTTTTATCCAGCTTGCCATTCTGTGCCTTTTAATTGGGGAATTTAGCCCAATTATATTCAAAATTATTATTGATATGTGTGAATTTGAGCCTGTCATCATGTTAGATGGTTATTGTAGATACTTGTTTGTGTGGTTGCTTTACAATGTTACTGGCCTGTGTATTTGAGTGTGTTTTTGTAGTGGTTGGTAATGGTCTTTCTTTTCCATATTTAGTGCTTCCTTCAGGAACTCTTAAAGGCAGGTCTGGTGGTAACAAATTCCCTCAGCATTTGCTTGCATGTAAAGGATCTAATTTATCTTTCACTTATGAAGTTTAGTTTGGCTGGATATGATATGCTTGGTTGAAATTTCTTTAAGAATGTGGAATATTGGCTCCCAATCTTTTCTGGCTTGTAGGGTTTCTGCTAAGAAGTCCACTGTTAGTCTTATGAGCTTCCCTTTGTAGGTGACCTGGCCTTTTTCTGTAACTGCCTTTAACATTTTTTCTTTCATTTCAACCTTGGGGAATATGATGATTATGTGTTTTGGGGATTGTCTTCTTATGAAGTATCTTATTGGGGTTCTCTCATTTCCTGAATTTAAATGTTGACCTCTCTAGCTAGGTTGGGAAAGTTTTCATGGATGATATCCTGAAATATGTTTTCCAAGTTGGTTCTGTTCTCCCCATCTCTTTCAGGGATACCAATATGTCATAGCTTTGTTTTCTTTACACAAACCCATTTTTATTGGTGTTATTATTAATTTTAATTATTTTTTTCTTTATTATTGTATCACTTTTTTATTTAATAAAGCCATTATTTTTTTTTTTTTTTTTTTTTTTTTCATTTGCTTCATTCGGGGATACAAGTCGGCATGTCTTGGCAGACAGCCAGTCTTTAAGCTCCGGCATTCTTTCCTCAGCTGGGCCTATTCTGCTATTAATACTTGCAATTGCATTATGAAATTCTAGGCCAGGCATGATGGCTCATGCCTGTAATCCCAGCACTTTGGGATGCTGAGGTGGGTGGATCATGAGGTCAGGAGTTCAAGACCAGCCTGGCCAACATGGTGAAGCCCTGTCTCCTCTAAAAATACAAAAAAATTAGCTGGACATGGTGGTGGGTGCCTATAATCTCAGCTACTCGGGAGGCTGAGGCAGGAGAATAGCTGGAACCTGGGAGGTGGAGGTTGCAGTGAGCTGAGATCACTCCAGCCTGGGTGACAGAGCAAGACTCTGCCTCAGGAAAAAAAAAAAAAGAAAAGAAATGCTTATAGTGTGTTTTTCAGCTCTGTCATATTGGTTATGTCCTTTTCTATATTGGTTATTTTGTATGGCAACTTCTGCATCGTTTTATTGTGATTCTTAGCTTCTTTGGATTGTGTTTCAATATAGTCCTGCATCTTGATTATCTTCATTCCTATCCATATTCTGAATTCTGTTTCCATCATTTCAGTCATCTCAGCCTCTTTCAGAACTCTTGCTGGAGAGCTAGTGCAGTTATTTGGAGGAATAAAGGCATTCTCACCTTTTGAGTTGTCAATTCTTGTACTGGTTCTTTCTCATCTTTGTGGGCTGATGTTTCTTCAATCTTTGAAGTTGCTGTCCTTTGGATTTTTTTTTCCTTTTATCCTGTTTGATGACGTTAAGGGCTTGATTGTGGTATAAAGTGTGTTCTGTTGACTGGCTTTGTTTCTGGAAGATTTCAGGGGGCCAAGGCTCAGCTCACAACTCCTGGACTATTTGCTCTAACTCTGGGGGACCAGTATTGGGCCCCAACTTTGTTTTCTGGCTCCTTGCAGTTAGGAATCAACTGCACTGGGTGGACTGAGGTGCTCCTGCATCTTTAGTTTCAGTATTCCTATGGGTGGTGACAGGCAAAGCATTTCATAGGGTGGTGGCAGTGAGGTCCATCCTCATTTGCATGTGCCAGAAGCAGCATGGCAGGTTACATGCTTATTGGTTGTAGCTGGGTGCTCATGGGTGTTCAGGCATTCATAGCAGCAGCAGAGAAGCATGGTTCAGAGGTTGGGGGTCCCTGCTGGTGACTGACTATGTGTGTGGTTGTGCTGGTGGTGGTTTTAGCATGGGGGCAAGGTGCTGGTAGGTGCAGGACTGTATGCACCCTCTGTGCATTTTCATGTAGGTGTAGGTTGCTACTTAGGGTAGTGGAGGGTCCACTGTTCTCTGTGCCTAGTTTCACTCTGGTGACAGTGTTGGTGCTGGGGCAGGGTGCTGGTGGGGGCTAGGCTGCACTCTGACTGCAATGGAAGTATGGTGGGGGAGGGGTGGAGTGGAGTGCACTTACCCTGGCAGCAGTGGCAGGGCAAGGTGCATGTGCATACACACTCTGGCAGGACAGGGAAGGCAAGATCAACCCATGCACATATGCACCAGCAATGTAGAGGTGGTTGGGGCCTGGAGGGAGCTGCAATGAGAGGAGGTAGTGGGTGGGCTGGTGCAGTTCACCAGCACTTCCAGAGCACCAGGGCAAGCAGGTGCAGCCAGGCTGGGGCCCTGGGAGAGGTCAGCAGACCAAGGGGTGCTCACATCAGACTGACCTCATTTGGTGGGCAAGACTGCCCTGCAGAGCTTATGTCCAACATTTCCCCTAGGTCTAAAGTCTCTTACAGGAGCAAATCAAGCCTAGGGGGATGGGCATCCCTGATTATGCTTCACTACAGACATTACCACATCAGACCCTCTGGACTCTGCACCAGTTGGAGTACTTCCCCTACCACTTCTCTAAGCAGCTCTCCCTGCCAGCTCAAGTGTCCATGGTGGTTGAGGGGTCTCCTCCTGCCAGGATTCCAGAGGCATGTTGTGAAGGCAGGTTGCTCCTTTCCAGTTCAACTCACTCCTTCCCCTGGAGTAATTGGGAGCCTTTTCTTGGTTTTGATATCAGAGTAATGCTGGCCTCATAGAATGAGTTTGAATGTATTCTCTCCTCTTTAGTATTTTAAAATATTTTGAGAATAATTGATATTAGTCTTCTTTAAATGTTGGTAGAAGTCAGTAATGAAACCACCAGGTCTTGGGCTTTTCTTTGATGGGAGACTTTTTATTACTGATTCAATGTCCTTACTCATTATTGATCTCTTCAAATTTTCTGTATCTTCATAATTCAATATTGGTAGGTTGTATGTGTTCAGGAATTTATCTGTTTCTTCTAGGTTATTCCATTTGTTGGTGTATAATTGTTTGGAATAATCTCTTATGATCCTTTTTATTTCTGTGGTATCAGTTATAATGTCTCCTTTTTCATCATTGATTTTGTTTGTCTTCTCTCTTTTTTCTTTAGGTAGTTTAGCTAACCATTGGTTGATTTTATTTTTTCTCAAAATACCAACTCTTAATTTTGGTGCTCTTTTGTATTTTTTTTTCCAAGCCTCTATTTTATTTATTTATATGCTGATCGTTTTTTTAGATGGGATCTCACTCTATCACCCAGGCTGGAATGCAGTGGTGACGTTGGCTCACTGCAACGTCCACCTCCCAGGCTCAAGAGATCCTCCCACCTCAGCCTCCAGAGTAGATGAAACCACAGGCATCTGCCACCATGCCTGGCTTTTTTTGTTTTTTCATTTTTGGAAGAGATGGTGTTTTACCATGTTGACCAGGCTGGTCTTGAACTCCTGCACTCAAGTGATCCATACACCTCAGCCTCCCAAAGTGCTGGGATTACAGGCATGAGCTACCACAACTCACCTACATTCTGACCTTTATTACTTCTTTCTCCTAATTTTAGATTTAGTTTGTTCTTATATTTCTAGTTCTTTGAGGTATCATGTTAGATTCTTTATTTGAAATCTTTCTTTTTTTTTGGATGTTGGTGTTTATTGCTATAACTTTTTCTCTAAGAACTGCTTTTGCTGTATTCCATAAGTTTTGGTGCATTGTGTTTCCATTTCTGCTTGTCCAAAATGGATATTTAAATTTCTTTCTTGATTCATTGGTTTTTCAGGAGTATATTTAATTTCTATGAATGTATAAAGTTTCTGAAGTTCCTTTTCTGTTACTGATTTTTAGTTTTATATCATTGTGGTCAGAAGAAACACTTGATATGGTTTCAATCTTAAATTTGTCAAGGCTTGTTTTGTGGCCTAACATATTATCTAGTCTGTTAAATATTTTATGTTCAGTTGAAAAGAATATGTATTCTGCAGCTGTTGGATGGAAAGTTCTGTAAATGGCTGCTAGGTCCATTTGGTCTACAATGCAGTTTAAATCTGATGTTTCTTTGTTGTCTGTCTGGATGACCTGTCCATTGCTGAAAATGGGTGGCAAATTCCCCTACTATCATTGTATTGCAGTCTAGTTCTCTGTTTAGATCTAACAATATATTTGCTTTATACATTTAGGTGTTTTAATATTGCATGCTTTTGTATTTATAATTGTTATATCCTCTTGCTGGATTGACCCTTTATTATTATATAATGACTTTCATTGTCTCTTTTTAGAGTTTTTGACTTAAAGTCTATTTTATCTGATATAAATATAGCTACTCTTGCTCTCTTACAGTTTCCATTTGCATGGAAATTCTTTTTTTTTTTTTTTTTTTTTTGAGACAGAGTCTTGCTCTGTCACCCAGGCTGAAGTGCAGTGGCACAATCTTGGCTCAGTGCAACCTCCATCTTCCAGGTTCAAGTGATTCTCCTGGCTCAGTCTCCCATGTGGCTGGGATTATAGGCATGCACCACCATGCTCAGCTAATTTTTGTATTTTTGTTAGAGATGGGGTTTTGCCATGTTGGCCAGGCTGGGATTGAACTTCTAGCCTCAAGTGATCCACCTCCCTTGGCCCCACAAAGTGCTGGGATTACAGGCATGAGGCACCATGCCTGGCTGCATGGAAATTCTTTTTCCATATCTTTTAGTCTGTGTTTGTCCTTAAAATGAAGCAAGTTTCTTTGAAACAGCATATGTTTGGGTGTTTTATTTTATCAATTTAGCCACTCTGTCACTTTTAACTGGATGGCTTAATTTAATCCATTTACAAAGTAATTATTGATAGGTAAGAATGTACTACTACCATTTTGTTGATTATTTTCTAGTTGTGCTGTAGATCTTTTTTCTTTCTCTTTTTCTTTTTCTTTTTTGAGACAGAGTTTCACTCTTGTTACCCAGGCTGGAGTGCAATGGCGCGATCTCAGCTTACCGCAACCTCCACCTCCTGGGTTCAAGCAATTCTCCTGCTTCAGCCTCCTGAGTAGCTGGGACTACAGGCGCACGCCACCATGCCCAGCTAATTTTTGTATTTTTAGTAGAGACGAGGTTTCACCATGTTGACCAGGATGGTCTCGATCTCTTGACCTCATGATCCACCCACCTCGGCCTCCTAAAGTGCTGGGATTATAGGTGTGAGCCACTGCACCCAGCCTGATCTTTTTCCTTTTATTCCTCTCTTACTGTCTTTCCTGTGGTTAAGTGATTTTCTCTAGTAGTATGTTTTGATTCTCTGATTTTTATTTTTAGTGTATCTATTATAGGTTTTTTCTTTGTGCTTCCAATGAGGCTTACAAAAAAATCAACTTATAGTTATAACATATTATTTTAAGCTGATTACAACTTACTTTGTTGCCCAGGCTGGAGTACAGTGGCATGATCTTGGCTCACTGCAACCTCTGCCTCCTGGGTTCAAGCAATTCTCGTGCCTCAGCCCCCCGAATAGCTGGGATTACAGGTGCTCGCCACCACACCTGACTAATTTTTCTGTTTTTAGTAGAGACGGGGTTTCACCATGTTGGCCAGGCTGGTCTCAAACTCCTGACCTCAGATGATCTGCCCGCCTCAGCCTCCCAAAGTGCTGGGATTACAGGCATGAGCCACCGTTTCTGGACAACAACTTACTTTGATAGCGAAAAGACCTCTACTGTTTAACTCACTTTCCCCTCACATTTTGAATTTTCAATGTCCTAATTTACATCATTGTATATTGCATATTACAAGTTATTGCATTTTACAATAATATTACAAGTTATTGTAATTTTCATTATTGTTAATAGTTTTGTCTTTTAACCTTAAGACTAAAAAGATAAATGATTTACACACCACCAATAAAGTATTAGTGGGTGCTCTGAGGCCAGGATAACCCTGTCTGGTGTAGCCCTGGCTGGAATTGCTGTTGGCTAGTTTCTTTGGTGTAGTGCCTCTGTTGGGTGGAATACAGATCAACCACCAAGATCTGAGTGCTAGTCACTGTGAGCCCCACCCATATTCTGTGCTTCTAACTGACTCTAGGTGGTCTAGTCCTGCCAGTACTCCTACTCTTTTCTGTGGGACAAGACAGTACTCCCATTCTTACCTGTGGGACAAGACAGGTGTGAACTTCCTGTGAGAGGTTCCAAATGGTGGAGAAGCTGAATATCTCTCTTGAATTAACTTTTCCCACTGTAGAAACCATGGGTCCAGTGGAATTCCCTGTGTGTGGTACTGTGCAGGCTTGAGGGAGGGATTTTAGACAAACAGAATTACTACTCTTACTGTTTGATTGTGGCTTTTCTTGGTTCCTGAGTCCAGAGGAGTGTGTCAGCCTCATTCCTGAGTTCTGAGATGTTTAGAATGGTATTTTTGTCTGTAGATAGTTGCTAGTTGGATTTTGGTGGGAATGGAAAGAGTGAAGCTGGAGAACTCCTAGCCTTCCTTCTTGCTGCTGTCACTCTTCTTGGCAGCTCAGCTCTTAAGGCGTGCGGTATGGTGTTTAGGGTGAGATTCACATACCTTTGACAATGATTTCAGGAGTTTATACACAACTTTATGAGGTTACTCTTCTGATCCATTTATGTCTCCATGGCTCCTTGGGGCTTCTACTTCTGGTAATTCAGTCTGAAAACAGAGGCTTCAGCTTTCCCTCTCTGCCACAAACTTCTTATGACTGTGTCTGAATTTAGGATCAAGTAGAAGGAAGACAGAAAAAATTTTAAAAAGCTACAGGGATCTGCTTCCTGCTGTTGGGAACACAGATTCTCTGATCAGAGAGAAGAGTTTCACTTCCTCAGACTTTTAGGCACCTGCCTACTACCTGGAGAATGGGTCAGGAAAGAAGGGTAAAAAGAAGAAAAAGAAGAAAAAAAGGATTTCTCCACTATCTCTGAGCTCTAGTACTTTCCTTTCAGATTCCCAGACCAGAAATGGAAATTTCTATTGGAACTCTTTTTGTCTGCAGCTGGTGTGGACTTCTGGGATTCAGGATGGCTTTGAGTTCAAACTAGGCAATTTTGAGGAGAAAAATGATACATTTCTTGCTGGTTTAGAGAAACTTCAATTTTTGGACTCCTTCCCAAATCTTCCTGCTACCGTTAACTTTTCAGGCACTTCAGATAGCTGCTTCATGTATTCTGTCCAGCATTTTTAGTCGTACTCAGTAGGAGAAACAGGGTGGAATGTCATTACTCCATCCTCCCTGGAATCAGAACTTCCCTTAGTTTTTATGTCAATAGGTTTCATAAGAATCTGTCTCTTTAAACAAAACCAGTATAGAATTGGACAAATCATTTGTGCAATAAGACCACACTGGAAGTGTCATATTTGAGAACAGATTTAATTTCATTAAGTATGAAAATATCATCATTAAGAAACGTGAGTTGTATTTTACATGTAGAGCCAATGTCTAAGAAGCCCATCTATGAATCTGATCTGGTTTCTGTTATTTTGGTCTTATAAATTCTAGCCTTACAGGGAATAAAAAGGTTACTTATTGGAAGGCTAGGAATTTTAGCAAATTTTGGAGACCTAGAGGAAAGGCAAATTTATTCAAAAATTTCTGGTCCTTAAAATAATCTGACTAAGATTAACATATTTGTTTTGGTTTTCTAGAATTAGATTAAATGAGGAAGTGTGAGTAATAACATCTCTGAAAGATATAGGCTACGCATGCAATTTTCCTTACATAATCTCCAGACAGAAGTTAATTCTGTGGACATAGTAGTTGCTCAGAACTGTATGGTTCTGGATTTATTTACCACACAATAAGAAGGCTTATGTGTGTTAGTGAGTAATCTTTGCTTTATCTATGAATCCAGTCAAACCACCACCACAAGAAAACCAACAAAAAAATACTTGCAACAAGGTGGCCTTTTAATGATGAAAAATAATATTTTGGAATTATTTATAATCACATGGAAGGACAATAAGAAAAAATAACCAAAACATGGAAACAAAGCAAAAAAGATAACTACATGACCTTTAAAAATAATTTTAGAGTATTTCCTACAACCTTCTCTGATAATCATTTGATTCTTAACAGGAATATAAATTAGTTTTGCACAACTAATTAGGGCTCAGACTTTTTTCAGTTCTGCAGAACTTATAGTTGCATGATTATTTCTTATCTGTCAAATAGAGCAGTTAACCACCAAAGTTTTGTTGTCCTGGTGAACAATAATCAGAACAGGCTTGATCATTTTGCTGATTCCATTATTAATAAAGTAAGTAAAACTTTGGCCAGCTTATTATACATTTGTAAGAATATATTTTAACATTTTGAGAATCACACTTTGACATAATGTTGCCAGTTAACAACCTTATATTTATATCCCTTTCTGTACCTGAATGATAATTTATTTTTGGATATAACTTGAATAAAACTGATGGTTCCTAGAGTATTGTACTTAATTTGATAAAATAGCTCCAGATGGTCTTCAGTTGGTCTTTAGAATGGCTGCATCAGACTACACTCTCAAGAACAAAGCATGAGGGTCCTTTCTGTCGACATTCTTTCTCACATTTGAAATTACTAGCTTTTGTATTTTTGACATTCTGATAGGTGTAAAGTGTTATCTCCATTAATTTTAATTTTTATTTCTGTGATCATGAAGGAGTATGAACATCTTTCCTTTTGGCTTTCCATTTCTTCTTCTTCTTCTTCTTTTTTTTTTTTTTTGAGACAGAGTCTCGCTCTATTGCCCAGGCTAGAGTTCTGTGGGGATCGCTCCCGTTCACGGTGCTTAGCTGTACCGTGGCCATTTTGAGCTTGAGCCCATACACGTTTCACCTTTTACCTGGAGGCTGTTGAGCTGAGGAAAAGGGGAGTGTTGATGCATGATTTCTGCAGAATACTGTT